>QOCX01000262.1:0-34521 GCA_005959815.1 Sarcophaga bullata
ACTCCTGTCTAGCTGTTGGCGTACACCATGCTCCTTGTTAGTATAACCGTGCTTCCGCCGACCAACTATCCTAGCCATTGTCCCTTGTCTGCTCAGTCGTTGTTCTTTCCTGACAGATATCCTCCCAAGGCAAGAATGCATCACTCAGACAACTCGTACTCTGAATTTTCGGTTTAAGAACACATTGAAATAATGTGCAAGACATTTGAAATGATCTGCTGTGCATTTCGGCGAGTCTTACTATTGAGCAGAACACAGAGCGTTCTTATCTTGTGGTATATACCGATTAAGGAAAGCGAGCACGCTCGCCTAGCACGTCCAACACCGACTGAAAACATTGAAAGCAGGAAGAAACTGCATTTTGGATAATCGTCGAATCACTATTAGAGAGGTTGCTGATGATGTTGGCATATCGTTCGGCTCATACCAAGCAATTTTTACGGATGTTTAAGGCATGAAACGTGCGGCATCGAAGATTGTTCCAAAATTGTTTAATTTTGAGCAAAAACAATGTCGCATGGACATCGCTCGGGAGATGTTGGACGTCGTTAATGACGATTCAGATTTGCTCAAAAGGGTCATAACTGGTGACGAATCATGGGTGTATAACTCTTTGATTCATTTTTTCGAATAGTAAAAAAATTGAAGAGCACTTAAAAACTCGTTTAACCTTTTTATCTGTCAAAACAAACTGACAATCCAAATTGGCTGATATTGTCCACATATATAACAGACAAGTGTACCAAAAAAACAGAAAAGAAATGCGAAAATCGAACATACGTAACTCACGAAATTTTAAAATAACGGTTATTTGTTGATCACACCTCGTATAAGAATGTTCTTATATTTTCGTAACGTTGTTTTTACTGTACTGTCATAATTTCAATTTCCTTAGGAGGATCCTCATATACAATACAATGTTTTCCATGTTTTTAAAGTTTTGAATTCTGTCAATTGACGTATTTTAAACAAGCAATGGACTGCTAAATGAACACTATCAATCCTGCAGAGGTCTGGCTATTTAAGCATCCTCATTGAGAGATGACAGTTTTTGAGGCCTTTAACTGTTATTCGTCCCCTCATCAAAACGTACATGACATAGTTCATCTTTTCAGTTAATCTTAGGTGGATCAATTACTCTAACCCATTACTCCATTATTAATCACTTAATAATCTCTTGGTCTACAAATACTTTCTTTATCTTTCCACAGGGAGAGAATTCCGAATATAGCAGAGCTGTTACAACACGCTCATCTTAGGCTGAGTAATGGTGTGTGGATATACTCCATAATTAAATCCATATCACAACTCACTCTGATAAGAGTTAAGGCGACTGATTTGGCAAAAGGTCGTAATATCCATTGAACGTAACCAATTTTAATTCGTCCATATTGTTTCGTTTTTCAGCAAAAAAAGAATTATGATTTTAAAAACCTGAAATTTCAAAAATTTTAGAAATCTTATCAACACTGGCTCTGTTACATGTTCTGGCAATTTAGATAAATGGACGTAATATCCATTAAACATAATCAAATTTTTTTTAATACAATGCAATTTCTCCGATCATTTAAAATAATTTTTAAAATTAATGAGCTTTTTTAAGAAAGTAAAGACTTTTTAATATAAAATAAGCTTAACTGTTCTGTAAACAGCTGTCTTTGATTTGTAAATAAAAAAACAAATAAAATTTGTTAGATTCGAATCCTATTTAAAAAGACGGTTATTTACTGGAAATTTCTTTTTGAATTCTGATTAGTGCTTCGGTAATATATTTTTAGATTCTAAATATTATTCCATTTGGTTCTTTACCACAATGAATGAATAATCATTTTAATGTCGTTTCTTTGCTTCTCTGTTTAAAACACAGTATTAGGGGTAACATTTTTTTCTTGGCGTAAGATATTGAGGAAATTTTTTGAATGTGATTGATCTCTGGAGATTAGATATATTTTATGAAACCTGAGAATTGCTAAACTGTGCGTATTTAAGAGAACCCTATTATTGGAGAACAGTAGGTTAAGTAGGTTTAAAAAACTATTTTTATACACTGAAATACTCTTCTACGTTTTTGCAACGAAAAGCATTTTTTTTTAATTGGTAAGACATATTTTGTTATTATCAAACACTATAATCAGTAATAGTGTTGGAATATTTTACACCGTCCAGGGTAGATCCTTGGTAAATATAGGTGGAAAGAAGGCTGTGGAAATAAATAAAAACAATCTACCAAATAATTCCAATAACGCTTAATTGTTGATTTACCACTTACCTCTCTACATACATACATAATTGGCCATTACAACCCTTCAGTCAGGATTACGGCCTAGCTTCTCGAACTTATGTTGTGGTGTGTTAATTTATACATGAGTGGCGGGACCTACAGTTTAAAGTCGACTCCGAACGACGGATTTTTGAGAAACTTTTCATGGCAATTTTATTTACTCTCAGAGGTTTTTTGCCAGAAATCTGCTGAGAGGAAGCCGCCGAAGAAATATTTTTTTTTCATATTTCGTTTTTGATGTCTGACCGGGGATTCGAACCCTGGCCTTTCGTCTAATAAGCCAACACACTACCCACTAGACACGGCGGCTTCACTCTAGAAAATTAATGACGCAAAGGCATAAATCTAAAGACGTTAATCACTCTTAAAGAGAAATGTTTTAGGGCTCTTAAGTAGCCCCTAGATAGTCGCCATAGTCTAGTAGGTAGTGTGTGTGTTGGCTTATTAGACGTAAGGCTACGATTCAAACCTCAGATCACGGCGGCTTCACTCTAGAAAATTAATGACGCAAAGCATAAATCTAAAGACGTTAACTCTTAAAGAGAAATGTTTTAGGGCTCTTAAGTAGCCCCTAGATAGTCGCCATAGTCTAGTAGGTAGTGTGTTGGCTTATTAGACGTAAGGCTACGATTCAAACCTCAGATCAGACATCAAAAATGAAATATGAAAAATATATTTCTTCGGCGTCTTCCTATCAACAGATTTCTGGCAAAAACTCTGGGGGTAAATAAAATTGAAATGAAAAGTTTCTCAAAAAAATCTGTCGTTCGGAGTCGACTTTAAACTGTAGGTTCTGCCACTCATTATAAAATTAACACACACAACATGAGTGGTGTGAGAAGCTAAACCTTAATCCTGATTGAAGGAGTGTAATGGCCAATTAAGTATGTATATTATGTGTGTAGCCCCTAGTTAAACTCCATACGAAATCGTGTTCGTAATCGTAAAATGCATTCTAGGATATTATTCAGAAGGAATGGAGTTATAATAATCGTCGGCAGTGTTACTAAATACCATGTCAGACAGATTTGCAGAAGTAATTTGTTAAAGATTGTGCTAACAAAACAATAATTAAAAATAATCGAATTAAAATAATTTTTTTTTAATTTTTTGCTTACGACTTAAATATTTGTCTACTGAAGACAGCGTTGCTATTTGCCAAGTTTTCCCTTTTTTCCAAGTTTTTGGAGATGCGAAAATAAATCAATCAATAAAGTTGTTTTCTAACAAAACAAGTTTTTTCGACAAATTTCAATTTTAAATTTTTTCAATAAATTCAATAAAAATAACACGAAATAAATAAAATATTGAGTATTTTATTAGTCTCGGCCAAAAGTAGCAAAGAAACACCAACAGAGGGAAAAGGCCTCCGGTTTTTTTCTTTAGAAATTTTGATTCTTTTGTAGAAAACTAGTTTTTTTTTTCTTGTAAAAAAGTTTTTTTTTCCAGAAATAAAAAGTTTTTCGAAAAAAATTACTGGCAACGCTGACTGAAGTTGAAACTCCGATATAGTTTTTGCAAAACAAACGGTAGTTTAATGAATAATCGTTTAAGATGTTGCAATTAATTGTCTTTAAGAATATTTAAGTGAAAAAGAAAATATCCTTTTTAATAAAGCTATTTTATTTTAATGCTCAAAAGAAAAGCCACACACGTGACTTAATTGTATGTCCACAAGTATATTATTTCATTTGTTATTCTTTTTTCCAGGAACCAAGAAATAATTTATAATACAATAGGTAGCTATCGAATAACAAAGAAAAAAATTATTCTCATAACAATTCAGTATTTCTCTCTTACTCTTTTGCTTTTAGTATTAATTCAGTTTATTTAAAATGCTTTTGTTTAATTGCTACAGAGTGTCTACAGACATCTTATGATACCCAGCATTTTCAGAAAATCTATAATTTATAAAAATAAAAATATAAATAAAAAATTTAAAGATCCATTTAAAAACAACAAAAAGAAACAGGTATTGCTGATTGTAAACAAATAGCGAATTAAAATAACACATTTTAGCTTTAAAAAAGAGGTAGTACACGAAAAAATCGATTGTCCTTGAATGCATAAAAATATTAAGAGCGAAAGCAAATTGCATCTCTATTGCATGTTCCTACCACCCCTTGTCCATTCGTGAAAATCTCACCCTCAGTTACCACAATCAAGCAGCTGATTAGCAAATTTAGAGACGATTATGAGAGTATGTATGTGTCATTTATATGTTTCTCTGTTTTTTCTGAGCACTAACACCACTCATCCACAAAAAGGTGGTTGAAATATTGATTTTTCTCCATTGAAAATCGTTTAAAGAACGTTTCCTTCCAATTTCAAGTTTTTTTTTCAAGTTTTATTGACCATTATACTTCCTTATAAATAATTTCTTTAAAGTAATTTTTATGTTTGTAAGCAGCAAAAAAGGAAGTCTTACAAATGGGAAAAAAACTATTCGTCTGGCAGACGTTAAGTCGCGGACACAAAGTATGTGTCATACGACCGCACCCAAGGCAAGCTTGCAGACACTTTTTAATTTAAATTAATTTTTTTTCTGACTCTGAATTCTAAAATCAAAAATTTGGAGCAAAGTCAGAAAAGAATTTGTACTACTAACCTGCGATTACTGTATCGTTGAGGTTATACTTGGTGCCAGTCTTTGGGAAATCTTTCAATTTCCTATTGGTAAGTATCAACTCTCCGCTGAGATGGGCTTCCTCAAGTATTCGTTCTAGAGAACGAGCTAGCTGGTTATGATGGCCCAGGCTTGCTCCACTGCCTCCAACTGATGAACCAGAATTTATGCCGCCTCCAACCACACCCACACTTGTATTGTGGAGTCGATTGTAGACGGCAGCTGTGGCCGCCATTCTCATTTATATCAGATTTTATTTTTGGCTTTTACACCAAAACGTATACGACACACACAAACTGTAATTAATTTTTCTTTTTGGAAACCTACAATCAATCCATAAAAATCCTTTTCTATTTATTACTTCATTTCATTTGGTAATTGCATCTTTTTCTTTAAACATTTAGAATAAATTCGTATATTTTAATGCTTATTATTATTTTCTATTGCGTTTTCCAATTATTCACTTCTTTGGTTCAGCTTTTTTCCATTTCTACACAAGAAACACATTAAAATTTCCAAGAATTTTCTTCGATAAAAGAACCATCGCCATTAACCTCCGTGAACAATCCACCTTCAACCGACCGAAAAACCAAACTGATACGATATTGCGACGGAACGCGTGAGAAAATATATAACGTGATGCCATATGTTAAAGACAAGTTGTTTCAATTCAATTCATGTGTTTTAGTACGGTAAAAACAACTTATTGGCGGTTTTTTTAAATTATTTTACCTTCAATTTAATATTAATCATAATCTAAAAAATTAATTAGCATTATATTAGTTAGCCTTGATTAATACCATAAAGAAATTTAGTTCTCGTAGTTGATTACATTTGAAACTATTGTCATTTGCTAACTAGGGTTGAAGGCCGAGAAACTTACAATCCGTCATACATTATGAGGTTGACACAATCAGTACCTTGACTGATAGCGGTCAAAACACTCAAAGCGCCTATGTAAACTCAGAAAAGAACAGGCCGCTTTCCGAATATAAATCTGGTATCGACTATATATAATGCCTAAAAGCTGAGAAACATATAAGCCGTTACAAATTGTTTTATTGTATTTAAACTTACATTGAAGTTGAAAAATATATTTCCTTATGTGCTTTATACCATTGGTTACTTCTTAGTTAAACCAACGCAATCAAGAGGATTGCTTTCCTTTATTTAGATTTTTTTTCTCTATATGGAGTAAAGTTCAATGTATGTCAAAATGCTGACTGCATTTATTTGTTTAACATCTCAAACAACTGGTACAAATCTCGACTAAGCGCTTGAAAGTTGAACTTAGAACTCAGAAAAGTGCATATGTTTAGATGTCTGCATTGAGCTTAAGTTCTTCACTTGCATGTGAAAAGAAAGAACTGTAACACTTGATAGATACTGCAAGAAGTATAAAAAATATCTTTCGGCTTTTAGAATTTCGACCATTAGTCATTTTATTCTTATTTCAATTAATCTGAATTCATTCAATTATAATTTACATTCGGTGATAATTTGCGTCATAATGTTTACGGCTAAGTTTCGCCGTTCGGTTTGCAAAACTGTAACGACGCCATCAGTGTTTAATATCGACGCCGTCAAAATTGTGTCAAACTACTCTTTTTCTGAGGTGTTAGTAGAATTTGTGTTTCTTAAATAATAAAAAATTCACGTTGTAGAATTTTTCGTTTGTTTTCGTTTGGTTCTTATTTAAATATATTTAAAAAGCAATAACATCTGGATGAACAGTAATCTTTTCGCTTTATTATATAAGAAGTGTAAGATATGTGTGTGACCAACGGTTTAATTAATTTCTAACAAATATATACGGTATCGCAATAGCAAAATAACAACAATATATTTGATTGCACTCGTGTCGCTTGCTGATTGAGAGCGAATTTTTGTGTGTCTAATTAGGCACAATTGGTGCAAAAATAAATAAATGTGTAAAATTATAAAAAAAAAGAATTAATATATTTGTGGCATATCTGCGCATAATGAGATGTAAAAAGTCGGTAGTTTAAAGGCATATAATCACTCGAATAAATTATATTTTCAATTCGATTGAAGTAACTAAAATCGCATAGTTTCAGTGAAAAAAATTAATGTTATTAGCAAGAGAATATCATTCAAGATAAATAATAAAATTGTTAAGTCCTTGAATATTTTAACTAAATTGGGCAACACACGAATACAGGTTAACCAGCATAATTTTAAAATCCATAGTGAAAAAAGAATATGAAAATAGTTTTTTTTCTTGTGAAGAAGATATAAAAAGAAGGGGTTAAAATCGTGCAAACAATAACAATTTTTGTTTATTTTGTTCTTACGTTTGTGTTTTGTTCGCTCAGCTGTTCCGAATAACAGAGTTGAACTAGAGAACCGTGTCGTTTTTTTGTTCGTTAACTTTGAAATTTGGTGGAGGAGAGCAATCAATAGAGGTGATTTATATTCACGGAGCTGTCAAACCTTCAACTAATACCGTAATTTAAGTGGTAAATGTTTAAAGGCGCTTATATAAAAAGGTAAGTCTGTACGTGTACCAAAAGAATAAAAATAATTTTTATATAACAAAAGGAAAATGTTTTGTGTTTAAAAAATCCTCTTAACTATAATTGTTGTTGAGTTTAAACGGTGTGTGATATATAAAGTGATATAAAGAAAATAGTGCAAAGTTAAATAAAAAAAAAAATGAGTGAAAGCAGTGAAAAAAATTCAAATGTTGAAACGGCAAATCTACCTTCCACAACGACGCCGACAACTCCAGTAGAATCACAACAATCTGTACCGCTGCCGTCAGCAAACTCCAGTGCCACAACGCCAACTTCATCTGTGACCGGTGTACCAGCAAGCCGTCTAAAAGCACCAACACATTTTGGTGGGTCTTCATCATCGGTGTCAAAAATTGGTCGCCTCTGTTCTCATGCTACGCCAAAGGCCGGTCCACCTCCAAGAGGTATGTATAATATAATAACAGTTATTTTTCATACCAAACTATATTATTCATTTTATTTATTTGTTAATTAGAATAGGATTAGAAACTATATTATAATTATTACGAGTTGAGTAACGTAGAGCTAATACTGGATGTAGTGTAACAGACCAGAATCTCGAGTGGAAATTGAACCCGAGACCCTTACGCTAAAAGTCTAGCACACTAGACAGACTACAAAGACTCCCTCCAAATTATATTAAATTATATTCCTTTCATGTACTGTTTGCATAAAGATCGAATGACCATAATTTTATCCAACAGGAATGGATGAGGCCTTTATTATGAATACTAAAAAAATTTAAATTTAGAAAAAGTTGTTTTACGTAACTGACATATGTATATATAATAATCTACTATAGATTTATCTAAATCTAGCAGAAAGCCTTTTTTAACATTATCTATAGAAAACTGCTAGCCACGTAAAAATTCTATCCATCTTCCTAACGTTTGAGCTAATTTCCCTGACTCATCTCATAACGAGACCGAAGAGATAGCAGATACACTTTAATGGAATGCGTGTGAAGTTGATTTTGAAAATCCAAGACGAAATCCAATTTTAGCATCGTCACATTTAGCGTTAACAGAGCAAAATTGTCCCTTAACAGAGCACTGCTAGCTATTTAACAGCACCTATCTGAACAAGCCAACTCTTTTAGGAGCTAAGTTTAGGATATATACTAGGCCTATTAGTAGCATACCATATTCAAAGGCCTCTAAATATAATCAGCAATATGGTCACGTATAAAGTGATGTGTTATTGAGAAAATTGGCTCTGAAAATATCAATTTTTTGCTTGAAAATTTTCTAGAGTTTTGGAAGATGCGGGACATAATACACCTACCCGAATGCAAATGGTAGTCCAAAGGGACTTCTTTCGAACAGTGGCAGTGGGTCTGTAATGTGTGTATTCAGTAGCTCTTACCAATTTATACCTTGCTCTTTAATGGACGAAAACTTTATCATTTAAGAGTGTTCTTAACCATAGCACAAGATCTGAACTTATCTGACCATAGATTAAATAGTTATTGAACTGCAGAATTTCGAGGAAATCCTTAGGATCGAAAGATGTGGCAATTAATCTCGGTTTGTATTTTCTTTGACTTAAGAAACTCCAACTGCAGAATCTGCGAGTTAGTTTGACAGTCCTTAAGACCAGCTAACATATTCGGATTTAGGACAGGAATTTTATTCCGTACAGTATGAATATGGAATGAGATCCCGAAGGATATGCTTCAAAAATCATAAAATTGTTGTTCGTGTGATATCATTGCATATTGATCGAAAAAACTTTATCCAAGGGGTTTCGAAGAAAATGTTTAGATTCCATTAAGATCTTGAGAGCCCTAGAAGTATGTGGTCTCGTAGATTAAATACAATTTTCGCTTTAATCTCTTAAGATTTCTATTGCAAAACATTCTTGCTTTTATATCAGATTCCTATTTTCAACAATAACAAAAATTATAAAAAATATTTTATTTAAAATGTTCAGTCAATACGCATTGTGTAATAAAATATTTTAAAGAAGAAGCAGATGATTTAGATTTTTTAAATTTAATAAGTCCCTACAACGAGTTTTGTCAAAAGAATACTAAGCCTTTCAGATACGTCTTTAAAAAATTACTGTTACTCGTATTTATTTATTTTTATTTAAAATGTTGTATTTTCACTAAAGCGTAAACTCATCTTTTAACAGAAACTGGAATTTAAACTTGCGATACAATTTTTAAGACGATGACATAATCATAATTTGAATTTCAATTGCAAACAGATAAAAATGTATATTTTTTGTTAAATAACGTGACAGTTTCGGGGACAGATAGCTGACGTGCTATAGTTGTGCAGATGGAAGAGGGGCTACATCGTTGTTTTACGTAACTTCTTTAATTCTACATTTTAAATTCCTTTGACCAGTTCAGCAGTAATTCAGTTTCCAAAATATTGCATTCATTTCAAATATTCATCGTATTATTACTACATTTCGTAAAATTTCTAGTGCAATTAATTGTTCAATATTTGAAAAAACAATTGTTAAAAAAAAATAAAAATAAATATTTAACATTAATAGCAACGACTACATTAATATACGTGTAATTAAAGTTTGGACATTAAAATAAATATTTTGATTGGTTAATTATAAAGAGTGCGTTGGAGTTTATTTACACAACAATGGAAATTTGTCGTATAGAGTAGGATGCTGAAAAAATTACGATTGCTGTGAAACTTTAGTTAACATACAAGTGTGCTACAAGCGGTTTTTGGAATACAGTAATCAGTAACAAACATTAATTTGCATACAAGAAGACAAAATAAAAACAATTAAAATGGTTTTTTTTTGTTAAATTGAAATCATTAACAGTACAGTTTTGGCATCTGAACTTTTAAAATATTGTAACATTGGTTGATTTAATTTAATTTTTTTTAGAGGATATTATGAACATGAATTTCTCTAATTCCAAATGTATTTTGGACATATCATAAGATAACATAATTGACCATTACAACCCTTCAGTCAGGATTACGGCCTAGCTTCTCACACCACTAATGTTGTGTGTGTTAATTTTATTCATGAGTGACGGGACCTACAGTTTAAAGTCGACGCCGAACGACAGATTTTTTTGAAAAACTTTTAATGGCAATTTTTTACTCTCAGGGTTTTTGCCAGAAATCTGCCTGAGAGGAAGTCGCCGAAGAAATATTTGTTTTCAAATTTCGTTTTTGATGTCTGACCGGGGATTCAAACCCTGGTCTTTCGTCTAACAAGCCAACACACTACCTACTAGACTACGGCGACTTTGGACATATCTATAATTGTATTTTATTAGGAGCCCATTAGGCATCAAATTTTGTGACAATATCAATAATCCCCTCCAGATATTGATAAAAAGTAAACTTTTTAAATCTAATTTTTTTCGTTTACTAAATTCATTTAAGCAGTACCAGTGTAACTATTGTAATGAGGAACTTTTGAGGTATAATTATTATATAGGGGTATACATATTCCATACACCTATTTGCCAGATCATCTCCTCGACAATTTCTTGAAAATTCTGTTAAACACTTAACAGTTCTATGTTAATCTTCTCATTAAAATGTTTAGTGGTTGTCTTTACTTTACTTAATGTTTACAGAGTTCCGCAGGTCTTCTATTATTTATTGCATTCTCATATGCATTGTTTTTTATTTTTAATTTACTTTATTAGATAATTCGGTAGATATTGTTAATCGATATAAATACAATAGAAGTCTATTGAACAAAATCATATCATATTTATTAACGATACCATAATATATAATTCGGTTAAAATGTTTTATTTCTTGATTTTATTCGTTTAAGTGGTTGGTCAATATTTATTCATCTTAGATCGGTTCTCATTTCGGTCGTTAAGATCTACGGACCACGATTTTATTTGTTTTACGTTATTTTAGATAAATGCTTATATAAAATGTTAAAATAATAATAATAATAATAATAATGTAGGTAATGATCCTACTGTGTCATTATAAAGCATGTCATTCCATATGCATGTAAATAAAATATCTATAAATAAAAATAAAAAATCATTAATTTAATAACAATTGACATTTGAACAAGAATAAATAAGAGTGTAATAAAAAAAATAGAAAACTGACTGAAAAAGTTTCAATTATCAAATTCAATTGTAAATGCAAAAAGTAAGAGAGTGGTCGAGCTAGGTTTAAATTACAATAGAAATTTATTTTAAAACGATTTGCAATAAAATCTGGTCACACTAGTATACAATAAAATAATTTTGTCCCTTTCCCACACCCACAATGTATCTTAAAATTACTACTATGTATTTTTCTACCGTTATTTCGAAATATATTTAGCAAAACAGTGATAAACACTACTCCTATTTACCTTACAAGGTAACCGCAGTAGCACAGCTGACCGTTGGCTGATGAGTTGTTATATTGTCAGAAATTAAATAACAAAAACTGTATCTTTAAAGACACTATCATTGAAAATAGTCACATAGCTTAGCTTTAAGCACAGATAATAAAAATCTTTGCAAGATGATTGAAGTCAAAACCCGAATTCATCCGTATTATTGATCACGCAGAAATTTTTGGTAAAATTAAATAAATTAAAATTCTCAAAACTTCTTAGACAAAACTTATATTTTTCTAACTAACAGCAGAACATAAAACGCATTCGTATTCTGTCCTTTGGCGGATTGTAACATTTTATAATGAAGAGGCATGTTTCTCTAGGTTGTCGTTTTCTTTAATCATGTATATTACATATGTATATTACCAGAAGATTAATCTGATGCACCCGATTCCGGTCTGTTGCTCTTCAGGAATCAAATGCTAATTGAATCATTCATAATCTGAAGGACAAAAGGTTGATGTTCTCCTGCCACTCCTATCCAAGAAACGTCTCGCCCTTCGACTCTTGTCGACGCATAGTACAGAGATTACTAGAGTCTCAAGAAATTAAACCAAAATTGTGCTATTTTAATCGATTACATTCTACCATTTATGGGGTAAAGTCATTAGTGTAGGAGTTCTAAGTGTTTTGAGCGAAGCATTGATCCAAATGCATTTCATATTATTATGAGTTGTACAGAAATAGCAACAAATCTGAAGGTCAAAAATCCGGGTTTTATTGCGAATGCATTAAACCGATCTTTCTTAGATTCCGACCGGCAATCAAAGCGGTGTGTGGGCTGACGTTATTATGATGGCACAAAATTGTTTCAATCATTTTAATTGCTAACATAGAGATCACTATCACCTAGGTTAAAATTCCCTTTTAATCCCATCTTATACATCTACTCCCTTTCTTGATCTTAATTCTGCTTTTAAAACTGATTGCGGAGCTTCCCTCACCTTGGTCGTTTATAGTTTGATTTCGAGATATTTTAAGAGTAAATTGTAAACGAAAATACTGTCCATTAAATTCACTGTTAATATATGTGTCGTTCAAATATCGAGTTTTTTCGTACATTCAACTCTATTCAAATGGTTGGTAACTCTTTTGTAATAAATTGATAGTTCCAATCAAAATTTGGCTCTATTGTTTACAGAATTATGTGTTCTCATGTCGTCAATTTGTAACCGAAATATTATCCAGCGTTACTATTTTTCCAATTAATTTTTTTTTAATTTAAATTACTTTTAAATAAGTACAACACTATAAAAGCCGTCAAGGTCAATTAAATTTAATTAAAGTGTTGTAATAATTTTATTATGATTACGAAAATAATTTTTTTCAAAGCAAAATGAATTCAAACTACATTACATGATAAATAATGCTAAATTGTATGATACTCCATAGATTTTTTGTTCGCATACTATGTTAGACGATGATATAAAGTTGGGTCATTTGAGTACACAAGTGCCGGTACAAAATATTTCATTAAGCCATTACTAGAGGGAAGGGAATGTAAAATTTTTAATGAAAACACTAGATTAAAATGGAATACACGACAATATCATTGAAATTTTAGGACATATGTAAACCGTTATAGTTAAATAACTGTTGTTTATCGAATGTACAGACATAAAGTACATCAAAACCAGGCGATTTCTGACTCTATTGATGCCAAGTAGTTGTATATTAATTCAAAGAAGTTTTTGTCAGTTAACTATAATTTATGTTTGTATAAATTTTAAAATCTACCAGCTTAGACGCAAATCTGTAATTAACAGATCTCAATTAGGTTACTAACAGAGCTCTGTTATGTTATTAACAGAACTACTGTTAAGCAACGAATTTAAGGGATGCTAGAGGCTAAATAAAAAATGTTAGTGCGTTGGTGAGCTCCAATGGTTAATAACGAATGAAAACGTTAATATTTTCTACTCAGTTTTCTTTTAATTTGAATGATTGATACAAATACAAATTCCCATTTTGTTCAATGTAAGTAGAATTGAATTGAAAACTGTTGGTGATTGGCGGAGGAAGTAGGGGACAAAAATTCTCTCTATTAATGATCCTGACGATTAATTTAGTTAAATGAATATAATATGCATTGAAACCAATAAACATGATCCACTCGTGTTGCTCTGTTTTGTCTCCATATTCACTTATGTATTGATTTATATAGGTATTCTATTAAATGTAGTGCTTAATCCATAAGATTTAAAACAATGAGTGTCTATAGGGTTTTTTTGACCAGTTTGTCCTAATTTTATCCATGGAATAAACCCTTTTTCCTATTTTTATTTCCATGCCTTAAATTTATTGTTTAACAGATATCTGATATGTTACTAACACAGCTCTGATAAATTAATGGGTTTGTGTCTAGGGTATTATATTTTAAAATCTTTACACACATCTAAAATTGTGGTCTTTATAAGAAGACATATAATTTAAAATGCCAAAATTTAACGCCTTAAAAAATTTGCCTTACCGAAATTTATCCATATTGGTTTAGAGACTCCAATATGTTTAAAGCATAAATTTGTAATAATTAAAAATAAAATTTCATTGTTGACATGACTGCTAAGAAAAATGTGATAACAATCGTTGCCATTAAAGAAATCCCCAAAGATTTTAAGCAGACTTCTTGCTTTTGTTTGTTTTCATTTTTGTTTAATTTTATTATCTTTCCATATATTATTTTTTTAATGCAATATAATAATAGAAAAATAACAGGCTGTTTTGTTTTTATTGAAGAGTGAACATTTAAGAAGTAAATTACGCTGAAACTTTCATAGAAATTTCAAATTCAAAATTTAAAATTTAAATTTATTAAACAAATTAAAATAAATAAATTAAAAATTATTATATTTTAAACTAGGTTATACGATATAGCAGCTATTTCAAATTTCACAAACTTTCATTTTCATTCAGTTTTTAGGGCAAAAATTCGGCTAGCTTTGGAGTAATTATCAGCCATATCGTGTATGCCGAATCAGTAGTAAACACATTTGTTGGCGATGCTTTTTTAAAATGTCTACATTCGAGTCGAGATTTGGATTTAAATACGTAATTTATCAAAAGAAATTATGAGCGGACTTTAGTGATTATGTCTTGGAGGATACAGTGAACATTTTAGAGATATAACATAACTGAATACGAAATTGAATTTCAAAACAAAATACACAAAGTAAAAAGAGATCAGTTGTGATACTGAGGCCACCTTGCAAAGTAAATATGCCTTTGTATTTACAATACATATACAAGCGTACTTAGCGTTCTGTTGTGCTTGTTTGACTGCTTCTCTATTGCTGCTTCAGAGTAGCGCACGTTCACTTCCATAATTTAGTTACTAAGACGAGACTTTCGAGAGCGGACATAAATTTAAGCGTCGAAGACAGCGCAAAAAATTTGTAGCGATTATTGGATTTATTTGACGTGTTAAACACAAACAAAAATTTAAATTGTTTTTAAATTCGAAATAAATAAAACATTATAATTATTTCTATAAAAAGATTACGGAAAAGCTAAGTGAAATTGTTATTAAAATAAAGGTGAATACAACCCATCAACACATGTAGTAGAATTTAAATTAATTGTTATGAATTAAAATATTTAAAAAACGCATGAAACATTTATTGTGTTCTTTTTTTAATGTTATTAGCTTTAAACTAATCAAGTTCATCGCTTAAATGATGTCCTTGTTGAATCATAAAAAGTTTTGTTTAGTTTGTTGACTTGTTTTGAGTTGTTATTGTTTTGAAACATTGTAGCTATTGCAACTGCAATTGCGAAATTACCGATAACGTAGTAGTTGCTGTGTTTTTTTTTTTTGTTTTTTCGAGAATATCTATTAAAATCACTTTTCCTCAAATTGAGAAACAAAAATCAATTGAAAAAACAAGCTGGGAGAGAGGATGATTTATAGTAGGAATAAAAATTTAAAAATAGAATAAAAAGTAAAGAAAAAAAAAATGACGAAATCATTCATGACTACAGCTATTATCGCTTTAGTATGTACCAGTAGAGACTGGAGTTTTTATTTTCTATTGTATTCTGTTCCATTCCTTACTGTCTGTCTATACTATACTTTAGTCATTACAGTGTGTAAAATGTCTGTATTGTTGTAATTGTTGCTGTTTTGGTTTTGACTGTGTGACGCCGGTTCCATTTTAAAAATTCTCAACTTGAATTTCAAGTAGTTAAAGTGCTAAATTAAAAATAAAAAATAAAAATAAAAAAAAATAAAAATAAAACAATACAAAGAAAAGATAAAAAAACAATTATTTGCACTAGTCGTTAACATGATTTGCCGATTTTGTTTTGTCTCTTCTTTTTCTCTATGTATTCAAACCGTTCCTCCCCCCTTTTACTCACCTGTAGGAAGTTGGTTTACCACCGACTCAATTAATACGTCTTAAAATTGTTGTCATTGTTGTTGCATTTTTATTTTATGTCTTTTTTTGTTTCTTTTATTTTTCAATAATATACATACCATCATGTATGCATTTGTTATTGTATTGTGTTCTGAGTACTTGTAAATTGTCAGGCGGTAATTGTTAGTGTCGAATCTTAATTCTTTTTTAAAATTAATTCGGTTTTGCTGTTTTTATTTTTAGCGGTTTCCATTATTATTGTTATAACTAATAACTGATGTTTTATTTTATTTTTATTTTTTTGTTTTCTTCTTCAAAACTGGTTTTGAACCTTGACTTTTAAATTTGTATACGCCATTTTGTTATTGAGAAATTTCTATATTTCTTAGTTTGTTTTCGTTTACTCTTTCTTTTATTTTCCTTTCCATTTCTCTTGAAAAACGTCTAACAAATTACGAACACAATTTTTTTTTTGCTTTAAGAAAGTCGAATACAAAATATGTTTATAACCTACATATGTACATATATAGCGTAAATCTATTTAGAGTGAATCTAGAGTTAGTTGTTGGATAGAAAATATTTCCAATTAGCCAATTTCTAATTTAAAAGCAAAAAACTTACGTACATTATTGGGAAAAATTATAAGATGGCTTTGGTTTTGTTTTGTTATATAAATAACTAAAGTTTATATGAAAACCTAAAAATCACCAATACAGTATAAGAAATAAAATAAAAATGGGAATTCCATAACTAAATGAAAGTAAAAATACTGAAACAAAGCAAAGAAAATAATGATAAGATGGGAAGCTACTTTGTGACGACTTAATTGCTCTTTAATCGGATAGTAAATTCTTGTGCAACTCGTTTTAAATGTGAATTGTTTGTTGACTTTTTAAGTAGACCACAATTTTTAACAGAATTTTAATTTTTTAATGCATTGTTATCAGAGAAGTGTAAAAAAACTTTGTTAAGAATTGCAGTCTTTTTCGAGATATTTTTTTTATAAAAAAAATAGATTTCGCAGACATTACTCGATGAATTAATCAGGAAATCGTTATGCACTCTTATTTCTTCGTTGTTGGCCTCAAACCATGCAAAAAATCTTGAATTGAATGTTGTTTGGAAGGAGAATTCCTTTTTTAAAAAACTATTTGGTGTAATTATTTGGTTCTTCCATAATAAGTTTTAACAATAATCATCTTTGAAATGCACAAAAGAAAAAATCAGTCCTTCATATGTAAGTCCCATGTATAATAAAATCATCTTCTGAGTCCATATCATTCGGATCATACGTAAAAAGTCGCTATTCTATTCTTCTGTTACAGTTTGTAATTTGAGTTATGTCGTATTCTATTATCAAATTTATATTTATTTTATGCTTCCCATTTGATTGACCATATACATATTATTATTTATTAGTATGTATTTATAATACTAGAAAAATTCTCCTTAACTTCATATTATATAATGAAATATTTTATAATAAAATAATTAAAATTATGTAATAAATATAAATTTGTGCAAACATTTAACTTTATTATTATTATTTTTTTTTTATCTAAATTTACACCATTTTTTAAAACACAACATTTTTTGCTTTAAAATCTTCTCATTACTTTCGTAGTTGCTTTTCTTAGTCTGATATTTTACGCCAAAGTTGATACGATTGTTCTTCATCGACATTACTTGATTTGTTTACGTCTTACTTTTATGTATAAAAATTTAAGTCGTTTATGCCGTCATTCTAGAAACTTTATGTCGAATACTTTTGAAAAATAAAAACAAGTATTTTTCATCCATTGGTCTGCATATGTATCATGTATAATAAGTATTTAAATTTAATCTCTTTATACATTTTTCCTAGATTTTTTACATTTTCAAATTTCTTTATAACTTCATCAAAAGAGCATTGAAAATTAATGTTTTGCTAGTGATATTTCGTCTTGTCTTTTTTCATTTATTTTAAATTTGTTCATTTGTAACCATGAATTCATTTATATCATTTATCATATTATCTAGGCAATTTTCACTTGTAGTCCCTTCTGTATATATGGGTGTAACATCTACATTCCATAGAATACAATTATACTTTACATATCATTAATGTATGTATATGATAAACATGTGAAGCATCCAATATTCAAGCCAGTGGGACACCGATTTCATTAATAATTGCATCAGATTTTATTGATGGTAGTAATTTACTTTCTTTTTTCAACTTTAAATCATTTGTGCTCTTCTGCTTGGATGCTAATAACATAGTTTAATCGATTATTTCAAATGCTCTTTTAAAGCCTAAATATATAGCCATGTTTTCTTCTTTTTTTTCAATACTCTTCCACCGATTAATAACATAATTTACAATCGCCCCATATAATTTAGTTTTCATAAACTAGATTGATATTTTGAAAATAAATTATTATTTCTTAAATATTTTTCTTAAATTTAGCCATAATCATTTGACTGATATATAACGTCTTTAATTGCTTCAGTTAGTATCTAAATACTATGTACAAGATATTTGTTTCACTTATTATTATTATCACTTAATCCGTTATTCCCATCGCCATTTATTTTTGATCCAACGCATTTATTTATGTGATTATCATTGTATTTCTATTTTTCAGTTTCAGTATTAACCGTGTACAAATTTATAATTAATTTGTAACCAGCCCACGCTTTTGGAATGTTTATAAAATTTAGCAATTTGGAATTTTATTATTTTGTCTCTTTTTATAAAATGCAATTTATTTTGTCCGTTGATGGTAAACTACTGTACTGTCTTCTTTAATCATTTATCCAACATTAGTACATCTTGAATTACATTCATATTATCCTGAAGAAAAATTTTTGTTTCACCCTTTGGCGTTTGTTTTCTTACTCTTTATTAATATTATAATCAATTTAATTTGTTAATCTGTTTGTAATCATAATATAATCAATTATTGTACCGGGCGTATATGTTACCCGAGTGTATTCATCTAGTATATGTGTAGCATCAATATCATTCAATAATCTTTCGATTATATTTTTATCTAAATCTCGGATTATAATGTCTCTAGTTTCCTCACACATACATATGTAACTTCTAATGTTTTCCTAAACAATTCACAGAGTTGCGCTGCACAACGATTGGTTGACATTTAAAATCGATTTCTTTTTTTAATTGTTTTTATCGATTATGCTCTAGTGCCTAATGCATTAAGAGCGTTAGCTGTTCACAATAAACTTGTGAGACATTTAATCTTTACCAATATTTTCTGTCATATAAGTTTTGTAATAGTATGTAAAATTCTCCTTGTTTCGATTGTTTCCATTCCGTTAGTTTTAATTAATTAAAATCATTTGTAAGCTCATATGTAAATTTTGTTTATAAAAAAAAAACAAATGCAATAAATTTAAAGATTTTAATAAATACTTGTATTGAATTGTGTATGTGAATGACAAACGATATTTTTTGAATTTTCAAAAGTTTTAATAAATTTTTTATTTATTAATTTATGCATTATAATGAATGAATGAAAAAACCAATTGCCTTTCCTATTCATTTCGCATTTCCTATTCGTTAAGTGGAAACGATTGTTTTATTTTTTTATTTAAGATTTTAATTTGTCTTCGAGCTGGTTTAACATCATCATTGTCTGTTCTCCACATAAATATGTATACGATCTATGAATGTATGTACGATATTTTATTTATTTCATTAGTGATTTTAAACATACTATTTTCTTAGTTTTGTGTATCATATAAATTAAAACTTTTTTTGCAAAGGGGCTAGAAAAATCGAAATTTCATCGGCTTCATATAACATTATCACTGCGGGTATAATAATGTTATAAATCTAGGATAGAATACACATTTTGGCAAGTGGAAGTCTACGACTGTAGTCTACGACAAATGTATTCTTTCTATGTCTGATGTTATTCCGACTTTGAGCTTTAACAGACATGACGTTCTTTGTTTTCTTTTTTGCCTCTTTATTCCACTTTCTTTGTATACTTAATGCATGCAATTGTGATGAAATTTTTTAATTGAACCACATTCCTCAAACTGGTGTTATTATTTTTCTGGCACACATGTATGCATGTATGTCAAGGGTTTCAGTCTGATAATAATAAAAATCAATTCCACAATTTTTGGTAATTTCTTTAAAACGACATTTAATTTTATGGAAACGATTTTTTTTTCTATTTGCTTTATATTTTTCTTATCATCCAAATATTTTTATCACTTGTTTTATAATCTAAAAAAGAAAACAAAATATTATTTTTATTTCTTCATGTTTTGGTTTGTTCTTTATTATTTGTTAATGTGTACATATTTATATTTATTCAGTCATAAATACATAACGAAGAATTGTATAAAACTGTATGCGTTTATATGTAATTTTGTGTGGAAGAATTTCAACTCGAATAGAGTATGAAAAATTGCGGTTAACCACTAATTAATCGAATAAAACCTCTTGATGTTATACGACATAAGTCCATTTCAAATAAAAAACAACGTATTTACTAAATAAGCAAGCTGGTGATTTTAAATAAAATTTTTTTTTTTATTTCATGTCCATTAAACTAGATTTTTAAATAGATTGAGTAAAAGTGTTGATTTGGTACGAATTACATACAATAAAAAATTGATATGGTAATTACATATAATCATGCGTTACATCTTGGTGTCGAATTCCACTGTATTTGACCTTTCTATCGAGTTTGTTGGCTTTGTTGACTGCAGACATAGTTTAGTATTATTAACAGAAAATATGTTTTGACATTAAAATGTTTGCATACATATGTCCAAAGCAATTAGTACACATTATAAATCCAACGGAAACTTGAACATATTTTGTAAGTTCTTTTTTCAAAACGGGAAAGAAGTGCAAAAATATTTTTTCTCTCTTTGTTTATTTTATGCTAAAATGCATGGTCTGCATGGTTCTAAGAATAATTACGTATTCAAAGTAGATTATTTGGAAAATTTTATTTTTTGTTGAAAAGATTTCTTTCTTAGTTTACTATTATTATAATCCTTAAGTTAAAATTAAAAAGCCTACAAATATTATTCTTCTAAAAAATAGCTAATATGTACTGTATAAGTATTGACCAAATTCGAAGTGGAAGGCAATCACTGTAGTTTACTACCTAATACAAACTACCTAGTGTTTGCTTATTAGATGAAAGCCCGTGGCCTCTCTGTCTACTGACAAAAACTCTGCCATGAAAAGTTTTTAAAATATGTCATTCGGAGTCAACATTCAATACTAGGTCCGGTCACTTATGTATAAAATTAACAAATTTACTTTATTGTGTATACACATAGTCTTTTTGACTAACGTAAACTCTGTTTATTTAAGCTGTGATAATTTTGTAGATATACGATAAGTATTCACTCAGTATGGGAAGAAGGATTGCTTGAAATAGTTGTATCCTTTTGTATGGCAACATTCGTATTTAACAAATAAAAAGTTACTCAAGTGAGAAGTGTAAATGATTTTAAATTAAATAATTTTCAATAATTAATTTGATGCCAAAATCTATTTTAATGTAATAAATGAAGCGGAACCTATCATTCTACGATTTAAGAGCGCGTGACATTCTGGCACAATAAATAAAATTTTAAAATAAAACTAATTATTGAACAATTTTGTTTAACAACCGAACTTATCTTGTAATTAGTGGGCCATAATTCAAATCTGTAGATAATTAAATCGATTAGAAAAATATTCCTAACGTCGAATAGAAAATACCCTGAATTCCGCCAATAGAATTTTGCTATTATGACTTCGACTGGAAACTGTTCCAATTATCTTTAATTAACTTTTGTTAGATAAATTAAAATTATAATTAAAAACAAAATATTTGCTGTTTCAAACGAAAGAAGTGCATTTTTTTTTGTTTATAGCAACATTTACAGAACATGACAAAAGTTCATACACATTGATATTGCATTTGTTTGTGTAATTACCTTTAAAAGAGCCGAAATTGTTTGTTTTATCTTTTTGACTGTCTATTTAAAGGTGGTCTTTTAATTCAATTTATAAACCTATATTAACTCTTAGCTATTAAGTAGTGATTTGTAATTGTAATAAATACTTAATCAATAAGAATTTAATCAATTAAATATTGACAGAAAGCAATGAATGTTATGTCTTGTTTTTTATATAATTTTTTTTCTTTTTATTATACCCACAAATTTTAAAAATAAATACCAGAGAAACACACATTTGTGATAAGAAAAGAAAGGAATTTTACGTTTTAATCGGAGGTTTCTAAGTTCTTATAATTTTTTGTTTTTTTTTCTTTTTTTGTTTTATTAATAGTTTCTTTGGCTTTGTTCCATAGCATTCAATAATATTAAGATATTATTTTTAAAATAGTACTGCAAACAAGTGATTTTCTTATCATTTACTTATAAACTCCTTAATTAATAATTAAATCAAACAACAAAAGATTTTTCTTAAATTAGTCCGAGGAAACAGAATTGAATTCATAGTAAATTGCATTAATACATTTAATTTAGGCAATACTGCATTTGAACTAATGCACTTACGTGTCAGTTGATTTGAATGGAGTGAAGGAGCTTTCCAAACTATTTATCTAAATATTTTACTATATTTTGACCGAATCAAGTTGAGATCCTTGCGTAAACTTGAGCTTATAAAATAGCACGCTGCTTGTGCAACCATAAGCAAGATATTGTTTTGAAGTCTTTGTTTTTTTTCTATGTGATACGCACAGGAAGTCGCCTAAAAGCCTACTATGACATTTGCAACTCAGGTTTCTAGTCAGGTCTGTAGTACTCTTTGGCTATTTCTCGCAACGAAGCGTATGTTTCTCTTCTTAAAGTTAAAAGTTACGTGAATACATTTTAGTTTATTCTACATTTATTCATACTAGTGGACATACAGCGACAAGAACTTGCAATTCGGCCATGCCATTTCACAAAATGGTGGTAAAAACGTTTCTCAGCTGGTTAATAAATTTTGTACTGCTCTAAACATAATTTCTTGCAATCAATAAAGCTGGTGTAGTACCAAATATCGTATAACTAAATGAGATTCCAGGAGTTTTTAAGTCGCATTATAAGCGACTCCTTAAACTTTAGTGTATGATGAGTAAATCTGTACTGCTGTCACTCCTTTCTTGTTAAGAAACCAGTCCTTCAACGGCACTTAAAGCACTTTATTATATACAATCTGCAGTTGGATAGAAGTTGAAAAATCAACAGCCGGTTTGAGGTCTTTTTCAAAGTCGGGGCAAGTAGCATAAACATCTGAGCTGAGGTATTATTTTAATTTTATGTTTGCAAACCGTTATAGTCGGTAGGTACCAGAAAACCTAGTTGTCCTGTATATGTTTAGAAATTTCTATGTTGGACTTCAGTACACAAATCTCTAGACGAAGGGTAACATACATACATAATTGGCCATTACAACCCTTCAGTCAGGATTACGGCCTAGCTTCTCACACCACTTATGTTGTGTGTGCTAATTTTATACATAAGTGGCGGGACCTACAGTTTAAAGTCGACTCCGAACGACAGATTTTTTTGAGAAACTTTTCATGGCAATTTTATTTACTCTCAGAGTTTTTGCCAGAAATCTGCTGAGAGGAAGTCGCCGAAGAAATATTTTTTTCATATTTCGTTTTTGATGTCTGACCGGGGAGAGACGAAGGGGGGAGATGAAGGGTAAGCCGATTATATAAGAAAATTCTTATATATATATATATATATATATATGTATGTATGTATGTGCACATATACTATACATACATGTATGGATGTTCCAAAATATAAGTACATAAACGTAGTTTTATTCTTCGTTTCTTCTTTTTCTTTTCGTAATTTTAGTATTTTTTATTTTGCAATTGTTAACGTCGTTTGTAAATTGTTCAGCGTAAGAAACATATAAATTTGTTTATTTAGGTTTTTACATTTTTTGGTGTTTTTTTCTTTTTTTTTTAAACTATGTGCGAGTTTTAAATGGATATATATTTTATAGAGGTTTTATTATTTTAGTCACACAAATTCATGACAAAATACATGTGTTTCGATAGGCGTAAAAATATGCCTGACTTGGCAAGCAACTAAAAAGTATAGCAAGTGAAATTTATAGATGAATTCATTCATTCATTTTTTTTTAACAATGATTCGATGAAATAAAGTTATACGAAACGAATTCTGTAATAGACCAGAGTCCGACCAACGACCCTCACCTTATAGAGTAGTATCAGTTCACTAACTTTATAATGTATTTAACTTCAATTTAAATCTGAGAATTCAAATACAATATAAGGATATTGTAAACAATTTGAATGAAACAGTAACAAAGAGTGTTTTGATAAAAAAAAATGGATCCTAACTTTTAGGCGTTGAGAATGCCCTTAAAGATATTCTGAAAATTATATAAAAAGATCTTCACAGCATATCAATTTCGGATGTAGTAGATTCATGTGAAATATATTCATAATTAAATTTTTTGTTCAAACTCGTTATTTTTTTTCTCATTATTTATTTATTAAATCTTCAACGGGTTCAATTGACAACAAAATTCATCTTTTGTTTATATTTGGAAAGACATGAGAAGTGCCGTATCTTCTCTAGCTCCAGTTCGGCCTGATATACTGCCAACACCTATTTCTATTTTCTATCTGTCTATATGAATGCATTCTTTAATAAACAATTAATTGTTTATTTCAAAAATATTTCGAAAATAATTTTTTGTTTTATAATTTTATAACATCCAGTTAATATTTTTGAAACGATTCAAGCGCAACCGATAGTAATTGGGTTTTTGATTTCTAGATCTTTAACCTAACATTACATTAATTGCGGTTTACCCGTTTTCTTCTTTCTTTTCTTTATTTTGTTTTAGTCTCGTTTTTCATAAACATTCAACTGTCATTTAATTGATAACTCGCCTATGTATACTAGTTTGGCAAAACACATAAAATGTAAGCCCATTGTTCCAATTCGTCCATTAAAGAAAATTTGTTTAATAGACTTGGTTAAAATGAAAAAATAAAACAAACTGATCAATTATTATAGTCTACAAAGTAAAAAGAGGCAGAGGAAATTAATCGAAAAAAGGTTAACAAACATAAAATAAAAGAAGTAAGTGAAGAGAAAGTCTTCTTTTACTTTGATTCGTCTATTTGTTTATTTTCTTTATTAATATTACATATGTATATATATGTGCGTATAGCATTATATATTTACAAGCCATAAAATATGCAGAAGGGCTTTGTTTTTTTTTTTTGTTTTTATACTATTAACCGGTGTGCTTCGCCGCTACCCACATGTTAAACGTAATAAAATTAAAGCATTTAGCATTGTACTGAGCTTTGACCTACATATATTACAGAACATATATTGCTGCTGTAATACATTTAAGAGGTTTAAACGTTTTGTAACAGTCTTCTGAAAAAACTATAAGAAGTTTTTCTTTTTCCCTTTCTTGTTCAGTTTTAGCTGTAACAGAAAATATAACACTGCAAGACTGTAGAATGAAACGTCTAGCTGTAACAGCTAGAGGTTTTTCATTCATAAACAAAATATTATATCAACAAAGTTTTAAATATTTTTAGCACGTCTATATAATTTATAGACTATAAAACTATAAAATTTTGCATGGAATTTGTTATATTTTTCTTTTGATACTTTTTCACATTAACTGTCATACTTCCAGATAAAAATAAAACTTATTTTATAGATTATTACTATAATAAAAACAAATTTGTTTCGGTTGTTCAAGATCGCCAGGCGAGGTGCAATCAAAACGTGTCGGTTAATTATACAAAAATGAAACTTGAAACACTGGTTCTTGACGTTAGTAAGGCGACACGCTACTAAATTAGGATTTGACAAATAAATAATATGTATATATATTATTGAGAATTAAGATTTGAATCCAATAGAAAGATTATTGATATTTAAAAAGCAAAACCAAAAATATAATTTTTAAAAATTTTATTTCTAATTGTTTAAGGTAAAGTTCAAACTTTGGATCTTTTGTTACAAAAATCTTATTTTTCCTTTTTTATTTTAGATAACGACTTTGATGTAAAGTTTATTTAAATAATTTCTCTTAACATAATATAAATATCGCAATATTTTGAAAAAGTAGTATTTTTTAACTGACAGCTTTGTGCTTCACAAATAATCATGACGTTTTATATATGAATGTAAATAAGTTTTAAATTTAATTGATTTTATCCTTAGAAGGTTTTCATACTTGGACTTGTAAATTACATAAATAAATGCATATGTCTGTTATTTTTAAAATTAATAAACAATGCATGTATATTTACAACAAATTTAGTGTCACATCAATGAATTGTAATGAAATAATAAAATATTTCATACCAATTACAACCAGCTCAGCCAAATATTGAATTTAATTGGCTTAAGTCCAGATATGAACTTTTCAAGCATTTTTATTGAAAAATTTTAATAACAGATCATCACGCTATCGCAACAAAATATTAGTTTTGTTGACAATTTTATAAGAAACTAACTATGTTTGTTTTGTTGAGCTATTGGAATTAATATTAAAAATAAAAGTTCATATTTTTTTAGAATGAACCAATTAATTAGTTGGTTTTATTGAACAATTGAATGGGAAAAGCAACATAAACTTTTATTGTATAAAGTAAAATATTGCATACTGTAAAGTGGAATCCGTGCCTCTATCTCTTACGGTTACATAGACTGAAAGGTTGACATCGTTTTTGCATTAATGTTCTGTTTTTACTGTTTTCAAACTGTTTCGTAAATAGTTTGTCGCAAAAATTAAGCCTTGTCCATTAAGAGCTCATATCCTTTTTAAGTTGAAAATTTTTTTGAAGTTCAGTGTGTGGTACTGGAGAGTTCTGGTTAGTATAGATATGAGCTGTTTGTAACACAAACGAAAATAAATTTTAATTATTTTTCGTACGTTAAATTAAAACAGTACAGAAATGTATTATTTTACGATACGAATCAGATGCATTCAAATGTCATATCCCATATACTCGACTGTTTATTATCTAAACCAAATTTAATTCCATTTTAACCATAGATGACTCATTTCAGCGACAATTGAACGATTTTTTTTTTGTTCATAATAAAATAGTTCAGTCAAATGGAAATTTCGGTCGACGTTTGTATAAAAAATTTGGCAAATTTGAAAGAAAAAGAAAAAATAAAATATTTTCAACTTTTCAAAATTATTAGTCATATTGAGTAAATATACAGGTAAACTCTATACTTTCAAAGAAGTCGTACAGCTAGGAAATTGAATCCGAACTCGCATCTCTACGACTCGTAATTCATTTCCATGAGAAAAATGATTGTGATTTTAAATTAGATGCTTTTACAAATGCATTTAAAAACAAATAAATAGACAAGAAATCCTTACCTTTTAAAAAAGTTTGAAATATGAGCTCGTAGATAGCAAAAAAAAAAATAAAAATTAAATAAATTTTTGTGCAGTTTTAATCAAATTCTTTATTATTCGTACAATTTTGTGTGTCACTGTTCACAACTGGTTTAAACAACAACAATTGGTTTTTTTGTTATTCTTATGTTTATTGCAAAACAATAACAACTATTAGACATTTGTCCTTCAAACCACGATTGATTTCTTCACATGAAACGTGCCTTCATACAAGACTGACTGAACTTCTATTCCGACTACTGCCTGCTTTGCCTTGCCTTTTATATAGCGACGTAAACAGTCTGATGAATGTTCTCGTAGGAGAAAGTTCGGGTCTTCGCCTTCTCGAGAATTCTATAAATGTTAACAGTATGTTATAAATGTAAACAGTATGTTTACATTTATTCTTGCTTACTTCTTTGTTGTTTGTGTATTTTATTTACCTTTGTCCTTACAGTGTTGTTGTTGCTTATTTGTTAACTTATTTATCACTTTTTCATTATACTGATGTGGTTGCTATATTTTTGTTTATCTCTTAATTATGTAAACAAGTCCGTTGTTTTTGTTTCTGTAGCTTTTGTTTATCATTTTAATATTAAACGATGGAACATCATTTTCATTTTCGTGACAATATGCAAAATGTCATTGATAGTTCTTGTTCAATAATGTCGTGATCCTTTTTATGATCTCTTTCATGGTTTCAAAAATGCATAAATCTACAACTAACGAAAAGAAGTAAAATCTGCCTTTATTTCTGTTCACTTGCATTTTGCTAAGCTTTTGAATTATAAGGAAAGTGAAATTATACTTATAATGATAAATAACATCACAATTTTTTACATTGCGATCAACAAAAATGTCTAGAACTTCAAATGAAATTAAAAAATATAATAATAAAACGTATTAAAAATGTTTACAACCTGGCCGGTATTGAAGGCCAAATATATACGAAGATATATACAGACACTCTTGGCATTTGCCTAGACATGTTCACGTTTTATTTCTCTAATCTAAATTTAATCATAAAATTTCCTACTAAAATATAGACAATTGTTTAAAACATTAACTAAAAATAAATTCGAGGATAAAATATTATATGATCTGATCTTCTTGATCAATATATATGGCCTTCGAACAGGAACTTCTGGCACTTCCCTTATTTCACATTGCCACATTGAGCGCGATGCGCAAGCTATTTATGGAACTAATAATATCACGTGGAGGTGACAACGTGGGGATCAAGATCGTGCAATTAGACTCGTTACACTTTTTTGTGGAGCTTTCGTAAAAGTCTATGAATAAATCACATATAACATCCACAAACCACATTCGTAGACATCTGTTAGAGAAGCCGTAGTCGACATTTATAAGTAAGAAAGTATATTCCATACATAATGGCATCAACAGTTCATTCAAGCGAATACAAAAACTGTGATGATATTGCACCCACACTTTATTTTATTTACATTTGAATATAGAAAGTGCCCAATTAAAGGCAATACATTCATTCACGTATGTTCCTGGTCAGAAGCTTGGACACTCTACTATTTTTCAGTAAGCAGACTAGCAGCATTTAATAACACGAAAGTTATAGTTGTAGTCCAATGGTTTATATTTGCCAATAGTTTTCATAATAACAAATATTTCAAAATAATTTTTTCAATTATTTCTTTGTATTTTTTAAACTGGCCTTCATATTGTCACTATTATTAAAATTTAATTGATTCTATTTTTTTTTAACTTTTTACAAATATAGACCGTAAATAAAACTGTAGTGTACTGTAAAAGTAAAGTTAAAAAAAATTCAGTTTATAAAATATCAATTAAATCTTGCGATGTAGGTGTTAAACTAAAATGGAATTTTTTTTATTGTGATGTTTTACTGCGTTTTAGAACGATTCATTGATTTTGTAAAATTTAAAATTTATGCATATTCTATTTCAACTTTCTTACTATTTTTGTCGCAGTTTTGTTTATCAACTATTTTTGTGAATGGAGACTTATTGTCACCGCACAAAATATACCAAATAGGGTGCCTATACGAATATTGAAATCATCTTTTATTATTATTCTAGAATTGTTTCGCTATTTATTACATACAACAACATGATCAATTATCCCTTATTTAACAACCCACACTTATTTAACGTTTTGCCTCACATGACATTTTTAATACTTGTCCGTTCACACCCGCTCTGTAACTGAAGAAAAGTATTAATCTCCGGATAAGTACGTACACATATGTACATATAAGAGGTTTTTTTATGTGGTTTCGTTTTCTTTTTTGTATTTTTTTCCCCCTTTTTGTAAATGAAAATCTGTTGAAAATTCTTGCAAAATCTGATTTTATAAGAAAAAAAGAAAAACCAGTCAGAAATTTCTAACAAGTTGTTGATGCTTTTCAAATAGTTTCATTTGGCGTTGTATCAATTTGCGCAGGTGTAATTAAGATGTTTTTGTGTAGATGGATGGATAAATTAGGCAATTTTCGTTATTTTATTATTTTAACATGTTTTTGTTTTTATTTATTTTACCTTAATCCGTGTAACCGGTAAGTATTTAAATTTTAAAGTTATAAACTTCTTAACTTATTTGGATTTATTTCTGTTTAACAAGTTAACAAATTCAAATTAAGTTTCTTTTTTTTTGTGGCTTACATTTTTTAATTTATGGCTGTCCATTATTTTCATTGAATGCAAAAAATTTTTGTAATAATATTTTAAATGTCAAAAATTTTATGTTTTCTTCATACTTTAAATACATTTCAAACAAATGATTGTCTACCATACCATCAAATTGAACCTCTTAGTGGTTTATTACATTTTTATGTACTTTTCTAGGCAACTAACAGCATTTATTCGTACATATACACACATATGTGAATACGTACATATGAATATGCATTATGTCCTATTGTTTTATATGTGTTCATGCCATTTAAAATACGCATTTTTTTTAAAAATGCAATCTTTTGATTTCTTTTTGTTATATTTTGTAAAACCCTCAATATTTATTGGCCTTCGAATATTTGCATGTGGTCAATGGTTTGTTTACAAAAATTGATAAAACCATGTTCTTGTTGTTTTGCGAAAATTAATTCTTTTGTATTTTTTTTCTTTCTTAATAATTTTAAAATAATTTAACAATTTAATGTTTTTTATTATTATTATTTTTGAATGCATGTTTCTTTATTTATTTGTTTACGTTATTTATTAGCATTTAATTTTATTGCAAATTTGCTTATGATTTTTATTTGGTTTTTGCGTTCTTTTTTCTTTTTGTCCACTTTTTTCCAGATACCAAAAGCATGAGTCGTGAAAGCGATGACAATTTGAGTTCTATCAATTCCCAATATACAGGTAATGATCTCATATTATTATTATTATTTTTAGCTCTACAAACAATGTATATTTCTTACTTTGGGTCTTCTGCATACATAATTTGGGTACCATATTATACTATATTCCTTGTTTTTTTTTAACCGTAATTTTAATTTTATTTTAATCATTATTATTTTTCATTACATTCGCCTTTATGTAACGCCATTAAATAATTTCGTTGCTTCATACATTTTATATTAATTAAACTATTTCTTTTAACAATTTTAAGATATTGTATAACTTTTTTATACGTTTGGTACTTTGTTGTTCAGCTAATTACGGAATTTTAAAAATTATTTTGTATGAAGGCAACATTTAATTTTATTATCTCGGGTGCACGTAACTTCTACTGTGACAAATTGCTGATGAGCTTCTTTTGTATGATGCATGATGAACAGAAAAACATGATTTTTCTTTTTAGATAACTTAGGCGTTTTTAAATAAAAAAAAATATTTTGATTTATAAATGGGTTTTTGCAAGCCCGTAAAAGGGCCGTTGAAAAGGAGGGCAGTACAAGTCATATTGATAAATTATTATTTTAAATATAATGTCCAATGTATTAATGAATGAAAAAGAAAATCAAACGGTTTTGGCTGATTCAAAAGAATCAATAAGGCTCAATAAAGTATTCCGAATTTTTTCAGTATGATTAACTAATCATTATTACAACACTTGAGTTAGGATTATAAACGTTGCTCACAACATTCATTTTGTGTGTGTTAATTTCGTCTGTAATTGGCACGGCCACGGCCTACAGTTTAAGATCGACTTCGAATGATGTATTTGAGAATCTCTTTAGGGCATTTTTATTTGCACTCAGTGGTTTTGCCGGAAGAAAGTTGTCGAAAGAAATATTTTTTTACATATTATGCTTTGTTCAAGATTTCTATGGTGGGATGTGAACCACAAGTTCTTGTCTTAAAGTCCAACACACAACCTACTAGACTGAGAGGAAAGTTGTGCGATTATTCTAGAAGTTACCTAAACGCAGACAAAAAATAGGTTGAAGTAGCTCAAAAGAAAATGTTTTTGACAACAAAATTGTTGTTGTTGTTTATTACATGCATTCGAAAATGTATGGGCCTTGAGTCAGCGATAAGAGCGTAGAGTAGTGTGCTAAAAACGATATTTTATTTAAAGTTTAATAGGTTTTACATTTGTTCGAATACAGGCAGGAATACTCACATTCAAGTTCAAAGTAAAAAAAAAAACATTTTAAAATATTAAGATTGTATTCAGGTAATTAAAGAAAACAAATTAAATAAATGCACTTAAAAATTAAATGGCATTTTAAGTGCTCTGAGACACTCCTCATTGCCACAAAATGTTTACGATAAAACGCAGTATTGAATTTTTTCTTAATTTTAGTTTAAAATATAAAAAAATAATTTATGAAACAAAAACAAAACTAACGATTTTTCAATCGCAGATAAGTAATGAAACAAATATGTAAATTTAATTTTATTATTAATAATAATATTAAAACAAAAGCAGTCTAAAAGATAGCTTTATGTTGCTTGTTAATTATGGTTCTTTTGAAAAATTTTTTCTTTTTTGTTTTTAAACTTTTAATAGCAAGAAAAAAAAAATCTCGTAATAATTTTACTGGATTTTGAGATTATCTATATAAATTCCTAAAGCATTCAGGTGGAAAATTACAATCAAACAACAACAATTTCCGCCGGTGATTTTAAATTGCATTCGCCCGCTCACATAGTATACTGTTCATCTAACAATTCATTCATCGATTATCTCCACATTAGATGATAATTTGCATAAAAATTTTCAATAAAAAATTAAAATAAAATAAATTTCAGTGTGGGCCTAAATACGGGCACACTTTGCTGCCAGCGGTTCGTCCACCAACAACTTCACAATATTGACATAGGCTTTAAAATACATTTTGAACTGGATATTGCTTATCGCTATTATTAACTTTACATAAGTACGAAACGATATTCAAACTAAAATGATTCATTGCGCCCACCATCATAACGTTCGACCCCTACAGTCCCGATAACCAATATAGAATAAAAATAACAAAAAATAAAAATAAAATAAAACTAAATTAAATTAAATAGACAACAAATCTTCTTAAAGCGGCATTTTTATTTATTTTTTTGTTTAGGTTTAATTAAAAATCTATAAACGTCGTCTTAAAACTTGTTGCTTGGTTGATTCGTTTAACGTTAATTAAATGTTGTTTAATTGATATTTATTTTATTTTGTATTAATTTAATTGTTGCGATCAATGAATTTACACTAGAACTATTGGCTACTGTAGTAAACAAGATCAATAGCACCTCTTTGATATTTTCCTCCGTTTAACTTTTGCAACGTCACTTCAACGATAGGTTGATTGTGTAATTGATTAAATACATACAGTTTACACCTGTATCTACTCGTAAACGTGATTAAGAAAACACATTCGTATAGGCCTGACGTATATTCAAAAGAATGTTACTGCATAAAATCAATTTTTTTATTAATTATCGAAAATCTATGGAAATTCTATGATGAAAGCATTAAGTCTTCTCTAAATGAAATTACATTTTGCGCAAATGCATAAAAGCTTGATTGCATTTTGTACCATCCACGCCGAAAGCCGGTTTTTTTTGCGTATTGTCGATATTGAAAATCGGTAGTATAAGGTAACCTTTGTTGTGAAAAGTTAAAATGAGAACTTGGGCTTTATGGAATGATGTTACTACCAATTTTTTACCTCATTTTAGATCTTTTCACGATAGCTTTTGATATTACGATTTATCCTATAAAAACCTATGCATGCATCTTTTGGCAATAATCGTGGCCAGAACCACCGCCGACATAACCACAGACGAACCTAAACTCAATTTTGACTGTGCCTTCATCCATGCCTCCTAACTGCAACAAATACGACAGCAATGCAATAACAACAGGCATTTGTAAGTGATACGTTGAAATATCAAAATTAAACAAACTTGACATTTCATCGTCCAATAAGAAGTAAAAATAAACAGCTATTTCTGTATTACTCTCTTAAAATACTTCTCGGATGTTTTTGCATTTTCCGAACGAAAATATCGTAGTTCATTCTAGCTAAAGACAAACCAATATAATTGTCTTTTACATAATAGTTTAGTTACAGATACAACGCTCTTGGCGTTCAACACGTTCTCAAATCGTGAACACTGTCTAATTAAAATACAAACTTGCACAAATGTTGGCACAAATCTACTGAATGTCAAAATTCTGTCAAACTTAAGAATGGAAATTATTACCAAAATTAAGAATGGCAATGATTACCGAAATTAAGAATGGCAACTGTAGTCACCGTAGTCTAGTAGTTAGTGTGTTGGCTTATTAGACGAAAGGCCAGGGTTCGAATCTCAGGTCAGACATCAAAAACGAAATATGAAAAATATTTCCTCGGCGGCTTCCTCTCAGCAGATTTCTGGCAAAATTCGGAGAGTAAATAAAATTGCCATGAAAAGTTTCTCAAAAATCTGTCGTTCGGAGTCGACTTTAAACTGTAGGTCCCGCCACTCATGTATAAAATTAACACACACAACATAAGTGGTGTGAGAAGCTAGGCC
>QOCX01000262.1:34528-101720 GCA_005959815.1 Sarcophaga bullata
TGACTGAAGGGTTCGAATGGCCAATTATGTATGTATGTTATGTAATGATTACCGAAATTATTATTAATTAATTATTAATTAATTAAATTAAAACTCATACATTTCTTTGAAGTTCATTTACATTTGATTTGGGAGAGCGAATTGAATTACACCCAATCGCCATTTTTGAAAGAAAAACCTTTATTTTCGTATTTAAATTGATTTAGAACATATTCATTAGGAGTGCAACATTGAAGTTTAGGAAAATATTGATGTCAAACTATGAAGAGATGCTCTTACAGGAATGTTTAAACTATCCGGATACTTCATAACGCTCGTGAGGACGTAATTGTCAAAGAACGTAATTATTCACACATTAACGTTAAAAAAAAGACGGCGTTAAACTATATTTAAATTGAAATTATTTATGTTTTCATACATGTTCAGAATTAAGTATTTAATTTTTATTAAATATATTTGGTAATGCTAAACGCTCATTAATATAGATGTTAATAATATTTTACATCAAAATATTATTTGAACAAATTTACTGTCTCCTTACTGTATAAACTGTATTGTACGGCCATTTGTTCATATTTGTGTCATAACGGGCATAAGTACAGTGAACTCAGTTGATTATTAATAATGTTTTATCTTGCTTTACTTTTGAAGAGAGTGTAAATAAAAACACATTTTTTTCCTTAACAACAAAAAAAAAAAACAACAACACCGAGTGTTTGTTTAAGACACAGTGTACTAAATTCACTTATATAGGCTTTAGTTTTCAATATTGACCTCCATTTGTTTTGCAATTCCATTATTTACATTGAAATTCACATAAATTTTAAATGATCACGTCATCGAACTTTCTAGAAATATTCATACAAATAGTTGTATTAAATGAGAATAAAATCATCTTAAGCATGGAGAAAATTATAATAAATAAAATGTAAATTATAGTACAAAATATAAATTATAACATTATCTATAATAATATATTTAAGGAAATCGTCTTGTTTAATTTTCAATAAGAGGTTCAAAGCATGGCACCAATATTTAAACTAAGTTTTACGTATCAATTAGAAACTTTACGTATTCTATTCTATCTTAGCAATCCAAATATTGTATTTTTCATGTAATTGCTGTATTTTCACTACATAATGGCCGTTCCAACCTATTCAATAATTCAAAAATTAATAATTTGGTCAAAAAAGAAAAAAATGTAACAGTAGTGTAATTTGATATCTTTCTTATCAAATTCCTATAATGATCAAACTATTCGATCATGTAGCAAAAGCATTCATTGAACCAGTTGCTTTTTCTTTTGTTACACCTTAGTAGTTTACAACTCAGGTGTGGTATCTTATCTTTTGCGGATGTAGTACGAGTTTTTAACATTCAGGTATAAATTTAATTAATTTGTAATTAAATCTTGAGATGTTTGTCCTACCACACTTCAGTTTTATTCAATTCTCTGAAATATTTTTAACCCATTTACAACCAATCAAACCAAGTACAAGTGAAATTTTTGCAATTTCATTAATTTTTAACAACACAAAAAAACAGAAACATAACAAAAAAAATTAAAAATCAGGACATTAGAGGGGTTTACCAAATTGGTACAATGGCCGCTTATGAGTGATGTTTTACGAAACAAGTTTTGTCAACGCAGAGTGTTTTTTTTTTGCCTTTTTTGCAACTGCACCGGGTTCTATTGTGGCAGATGACACAATGCACACGCTTAGGAAGCTTTTCTGGAACATGATAAGCGCCGTTTAGATGTAGACCATCAACATTTGATGACGAATGTCTTTTGGATGAATGTTTTAGATAAAGCCTAGCTATAGATCGATGAAATTGTAATCGATCCATAACATTTTCTTTACAACATTCATTTAGGCGCCACGCATTTGATTTGACCATATCAACCATGTACGTAAATAAACACCACCACCATTTTGTGGTATGTATGCTAATTCTCTACCAATCTATAGTCCATTTCATCAACACCGTCCATGCTTTTGTTGAAAGTTTGGAACAAGTGAGGTATTTGCATTTCAAATTTTTGTTTTTTTTTTTAGAAGACCATCTTTTGGTTCATAAGAATCGTAAATAATAAAATTGTGCAAATACTGTTATCCTTCCAGCGGACCAGTAATAAATAATTCATCATTTCTTGTCCAATCTGTAATCGAAGTTGGCTCTTGATTTTTTCATCAACTGTTTTAAATTCGGTTTCCTCGGATTGTTCCTGTGTCACGGTAACTCAAATTACGCAAATCATTGAGTAACTTAAAATTTTTAAAAAAATTATCAAAAAAAATTATCGTGGTTGGCAGAATTCATGGTCAATTTTTGGAACAGCATTTTCACAACCCTAGTACCCAATGGCTCAAAAAGCAGGTGTAGTTGATTTACCATAATAAATATCAAAGCAGTAACTTGTTGCTACCCAGTTTTTACAACCAAACAGAATAGGTTTACCTCGAATATAGTGTTTTGCTGAACGGCGACTGTAATATTTCACCATGGATTCGTCAATAGAAATATGTTCGTGGAAAATATCGTACCTTAAACATTTTGTCCTTAGTTTTTGCAGAGTCGTTATTGTCTACAAGGTGTAGATTTCTTTTTATTTCTTTAGTTTATAATTTGTTTTTAGTAGACTTGTGGCCATTGTACCCAAATTGGCACAGTAATATTATATGCCTTCTAAGATCTTATACATTTATTGTATGAATTTCAAAATACATTTCAATGTTTCACTATTGAATACAAATAACGACTATAAGCTTTAGATACAAAATATAACTTTGATTACCATGCACCTACCTCTATATGTGTATTGCTGATGAGTTTAATCGATTATTACAACAATAACAATAAATGTAGTTAAATTGCTTGATTTAATATTTATTCAAAGCACTTTCCACTACTCAATAATGCAAAAATAAATAAACCACAGTAAACAGTTTTTTATACATTCTTAAAAATTAAGTGTTCCCAAATTGTCAAAGCGTTAAATACCGTTAGGTTAAAAATACCGAAAGCAAATTAATTGTTTCATATGAAAAAATAACATTTTCTTACATACATACATAATTGGTCATTACAACCCTTCAGTCAGGATTGCGGCCTAGCTTCTCACACCACTTATGTTGTGTGTGCTAATTTTATACATGAGTGGCGGGACCTACAGTTTAAAGTCGACTCCGAACGACAGATTTTTTTGAGAAACTTTTCATGGCAATTTTATTTACTCTCAGAGTTTTTGCCAGAAATCAGCTGAGAGGAAGTCGCCGAAGAAATATTTTTTTCATATTTCGTTTTTGATGTCTGACCGGGGATTCGAACTCTGGCCTTTCGTCTAATAAGACAACACACTACCTACTAGACTACGGCGAATTTTATATTCGAATACAAATAACGACTACAAGCTTTAGGTACAAAATATAACTTTGGTTACCATGGACCTACCTCTATATGTGTATTGCTGATGAAGTTTAATCAATTATTACAACAATAACAATAAATGTAGTTAAATTGCTTGATTTAATATTTATTCAAAGCACTTTCCACTACTCAATAATGTAAAAATAAATAAACCACAGTAAACAGCTTTTTTTTTTCATACACCGTTAATAATTAAGTGTTCCCAAGTAGTCACAGCGTTAAATACCGTTGGTTTAAAAATACCGAAAGCAAATTAATTGTTTCATATGAAAAAAGAACAGTTTCTTGATCATTGTAATTACCTCACAATTTTCTTTTATTGTGTAGCGAGACTTACTTAGAATCGCATTGAATATTTGCTTTAAGTATTGACCAGATTTTTTGCCCAATGTGTAGTCTATTTTATCGTAACTTGGTGTAATTCAGTTTAATGAAATAACATACTAAAAATTAATTAAAATATGAAGAAATGAAGTTCTGTTTCTAATAAAAGTTTAACAAAAAAATTTTTTTAAATTTATTTAAAGGTCATAACATATTTTAAATGCAATTTCAGTATATTTTATTTGAAATATGATAAAATTTCTGTTTTTTTCCCCGATATATTGAATGAAAAATTGTTAAACTAATGCTATAATTTCAAACTTGTTTTTATAGTTCAAGCATTATGGCATTTAAATCTATTGCAATATAATGAAATGAATGCGTTTTATTTAAAATGAATATTTATAACGTTATAACGTTCCATTTTAACTTCAAAAATGAACTACAGGCTTCGGTTATAATAAATAATAACATTTGTTATACCAATGTATTGTTAAGAAGTGATTGTTGCCATAAATTTTTTGCTTGTTGTTGTGATTGAAGTTGATTTGAATAAGCACATATGTACATACATATGTATGGATCTTGTAGTTAAATTTACATCATTCGCTATTCTATTGGCCTTTATAACTTCATTTGAATATTAAGGAAAGCCTATTAACTAAATTAAATGAAGGCTTGGAAACATAGCAGAATTAGGCATTGATTATCAGAAATTTTCAGAATTGCAATGTTTATTGTGAATGCCAATCATAAACGATGACAGATGTTTATGTATCTGTATATGTACATACATAAAATCTAAATACATGTAAAAGTATCTCCAGATATGTATAAGTACAATGAACAATTAAATAAAAATTTGGTCTTATTTTCTATTCCTAGATTACACATGGCTACAATAGACAAGTTAAAAAATTATATTTTAATTTAATCTTATTAATTAAATTATCAACTGATAGATTAAATTGTCACGTTCTTAAAAATGTATTTTCAAATTTATTAATTTTGAAAAGCACGCTATTTTTTTATTTTTAACTGCACGGTATTTAATTTAACTTCACTAAAGTTAAAGTTAAACTGACACAATTTAATATTATGCGTTCTAAGCAAATTTCAAATTTAAACCAAATCGTTTACATTGAATAACAAGAAATTAATTAAATTAATATTATTAAACACAACTAGATTATACATAAGAAATGTATTCATTTACAGCATTTCTAATTAATTAAAAACTTTGTTTAAAATGTTAAATTATTAACCACCAACTGTAACACTTTAATTCTAATTTTTTAACTCTGAACATGCAATTGACTTTAGATTTGTAAAATAACAATATGCATTTGTTTGTTTTCTTTTTCGTTTGTTAATTTATTTCGATGTTGTTTTTTTATGTGTTTGTTAACAAAAATTTAATTTCTTTTTGAAAATGGACAAAATCGGAAACCAGATTTATATCAAGAGACAGTTAATCGTTTTACACGATCGTCTTTAACACCCGAAATGGATAGATTTTCACCATCACGTTATTCGTTCAAATCGGGTTCGCCATTTTCGAATTCAGACTCAAGTCGACGACAATCTTGTAAGTGTTATTTAATAATTATTTTTAATTTTTTTTTTTGTTTGTTTGTTTGTTTATTTTTATTTTTGGCTAAAATTTTATTTCATTTTGTAAAACAAAACAGATGATTTATATGTAGAGGCCACTGGCCGACGACGAAGTTCAGGTAAGATGAATTCTTTAGAAATTTCCCAGAAAATAATTCAACAATAATGATGGTTTTCTTCTACGGTTCTTTTTCTCAATTTAATATCTAACCTTTTTAAAACACAATCTATATACAATAGAATGAATGTATATAATAATAATAATAATAATAATACTATACATATGTACATGAATGTTACAAAGTAATTAATTAATTTTAAAAAGAACCAAAAATAATTAAATTGTTAACATGTACCTAAAGGTGCTTAATTAATTACACTATTTGGTAATATGGGTTATGCTAGCATTTCTGCTTATGTTCGTAACGCTCGGATAGAAAATAGTTTGACCTTACTTGTTTCCTTTAATTTTATTGTTGTAACATTTACTTGTATATCTTTCACTTCTAATAAACAATATAATAATAAGCAAAACAACAGTTATTAATTTAACGGCATATTAATAGTTACTATGGATAGATCTGTAAACTTGTTTGATGTTTTTAGTAAGACATTCATTTAAAAAAATCTATTAATTTGTGGCATTCGATGATCCAAAAAGTATTATTTTAATAATGTGTTCTGAAAGAATGATAAAACTTCGTAAAATTTGCCAAAACTTATGGAATGAAAGCTCCAACGAAATGAAATTACAAAAGAAAAAAATCGACGAAAGGTGTAAATTGGATATGTCACCACTTTAGATAGTTTTTCATATCAAGAGGTAAAATAAAGACATCTTGCAGTTATCACGAGATCTATCGCTCTTGTTTTTAAAGCTACTTTATTGAGAAACAGAAAAAAATTATGGTTAAGCCACGATTAAGTAACACGTTATTAGCCTTTGTTTAAGAAAGTGGGTGAAATCGGGTTTTGATACAAATTCTTGATTATAAATTTTGTCCTAAACGGCAACAATTTCTTTAACATTTGTTGTTGTTCTTGTTTTTTATGTACCTCTAAAGAAATAAAACAAATGCAATTGTATATTCATAATCGCAGATCACACGTTCCCTAATCCTAATTCAATAAAGTCGATGTGATATCAAAATGAAGCAATTAGTAGCAAGTAATACGTTCAGCATTCAGCCTTAAGCGAGTATCATGATCGCAGATCACACATTTCCTAATCCTATTTCAATAAAGTCGATGTGATATCAAAATGAGACAATTAGTAGCAAGTAATACGTTCAGCATTCAGCGCTATTGTACTCTTGTGATACGATTTCTGACTCTGATTGAACCATTCTCATAGGCTGCAAGAGCCGCCTCATATCGAACCAGTATATCTTCGTAGACGAAGTTCTCATTGGACCACCTATTCATTAACAACACATTCCTCTCAATTTATGTCCATCACATTACTGATACATAAATTAGTAGAGTTCTAAGTTAGCTTCTAGCTTTACAAGAGCTAGTGTATTATTCCTAGAATGAATACATATCCAACAACAGGTTGGATATTCCAATCTCAATATCAAGGTAATGAGGACTATCATAACGAGCGGTATTCTTTTTTTTTCTTGTAAAGGGACATATTTCTAACTTATCTGCTTCATACTGAGACCCTTTGGTCGTATCCAAGTGTATGATAAGTTCAGAGTGTAAGCCGCTCTTCTTCATAAATGGTTCGAATTGTTTCCTCCCAGAAGCATTTAAACGTTGTCCTCGTAGCTAACTGGTTCAAGTCTTTCATCGGTTAATAACCTCAAGACATTATGAACTGTGCTGATCCATATAATAGATATAAAAACGTCACAGCTCTCTACACATTTTCCGTTGTAGTTACGTTAAATGTACCACAATTTATCTATTCCTTAGCATATACTATATATTATATCATTCTGAACATTTTTGAAGCCTTCCTCTGTTCTCCTGCCAGCCTGTAAATAGGTTGGATCCCTATACTGCGTGCATTCGCTTGTCTGAATCATCCGTTTCATTTCAAAATGTCAAGGAGATGAGAGTATATTAGCCGCTTTTGGTGAGTTTCTCAAATCTTAAAATTATTCCAGCTATCCCACTACCACGGTTCGGAAGAGGATCCTCTGGACTACCATTGGCATAGTCGGGTAAGCATACTATGTTCCATATATTCCAAAATGGCTAGAGAATTTTCTCTATTTTCAGAGCCAAATTCCTCAATACCATATCACTTTATATGTGACTATATTGCTGATTGAAATTAAAAGGCCTTGGGACCTTCCTTTAAATATGGTATGGTACTCAAGGAACTAGTATATGTATATCCTAAAATTAGCTCCTAAACAAGTGGGATTGTTCAATTGGATGCTGTTTAACTGCTAACAGTGCTCTGTAAAGGGCAAATTTTGTCCTGATAAATTTTTTGGATTACGTTTTGGATTCACAAATTCGAATTTATCTCGACACACATTTTGTACCGAGTTCAAATCGTACATTAATTATCTACTTCTACAATTTCCTTTTTTACTTTTTAGGGTTAATTTTATAATGAAAACCACAGATTGTTTATTCTTTTGTTTTTGTGTTATTGTCACTCGTTTAAACTTTTTAGTGTAAATGCGCTTGCGCAGGTGGTGGTTTCCTCTTTAATAAAGCGTATTTCGTTTTTCTTAATTTTTTTTTGTCTATATTTTGCCATAAAATCTATGCCAGTTGATGTTACCTTAAATGGTGGCAACGAGAAAACATTCTATTATATTTATATTCGATTACTATATACGAGTAGATTTTAGTTTTGTCGGCAAAATCACAACTGCATTTGACCGGTATTTCGGTTTGTGTTCTGTAAACAAAATGTTTATAAAAATAGAAAATTTCTTTGACATGACGATTAATCATTTTTTTAGCATAAACGATAATGAAAAAAACAAGACATGACTTTAGTTAGATGCTGTCTGTTGCATGCAGTATTTCCCAAACCTTTTTATGATGATTTAATCGTTTAATTTTTCTTTACAAATTTTATTTTTTGATTGACGCGACTGCTAATTGCTTTTCAATATTTTGCATAAAAAACTGCATAAAGCCCACATACTGTGAATGACAATAATGTATCATCTAATGACCGTGGGAGTTTATCATTTTCATTTCATGTCATGCAGTTTAATGAAAAAGAAAAACTCATAGTTATGATGTGTATGTGCACAAATGTATGAAAATGCAATGTTAAATCTAATTTCGCAAAAGAAAAAGCATCATTAAGTAACAAATAAACAAAATACGCACGTAGAAAACATATAGAAAATAAACAAAATGGAATGAAGATAGTAAAGATGTATATACATGACATCGATAGGGATGTATGTATAAAATAAAAAACGGATTTAGAAATATTATCCTTATTTTATTATCTTTATTTATAACCCGTTTAGATTCGAAAGAAATCTATTGCTTATAAGATCATATTTCCACAAGATTTTCTATACAATATACGCGATGTTGTCAAAATTTAATTGAAATCCAATGGTTTTAGTAATGCAACTAAAAATATATATTTTTTATATCACTCTACACGAAGAAAACTAAAATTTGACACAAAAATAAACGAGAAATTGTTTTTGTGTTGGCAACAAAATCTCGGTAACATGTCAGAAATTGTAATGTAGGTGTAATTTTCGTCAAGGTAGGAATGGACCTCTCCGAACCTTTTGATACCGTGCGTGGTTTCAGATAAGGCGATCCGTTATCATGCAACCTCTTCAACTTCGTCATGGAGAGTGTTTTGCGAAAGGCGGGAGTGCATCGCAATGGCACTATCTTCCATAAAAGTGTCCAGCTGACGACATTGACATCATAGGGCATACCAAGCGAGATATTACTGCTACCATTAGCGCTATTGAAAGGGAGTCTACGAAGATGGCTCCCCTGGGCAGTAAATGAGGGCAAAACAAAGTATATGTTATCGACAAGTAGAGAAGTGCGGCGTACTGATTCTCAGATTACGGTCGATAACTATACTTTGATGTAGTCAAGGAATTCATCTATCTTGCTCCCGCGTTACCACCAAAAATGATGTCAGTCTGGAGATCAAGCGCAGGATAACTCTTGCCAACAGGTGCTACTATGGTCTCAATAGGCAATTGAGTAACAGAGACCTTCCTCCCGTGCGATGAAACTAATACTCTACAAGACGCTCATCCTACCAGTGCTTTATTGCGCAGAGGTATGGACCTTATTAAGCACCGATGCAGCAGCCTTGAGAGTATTCGAGAGAAAAGTCCAACGTAAGATCTTCGCTCCAGTGCGAGTTTGGCGAAGATTTCCGCATCCGATTAGCGAACAGTGAGCTGTATGAGCTCCTTAACGACATAGACGTTGTGCAGCGTATTAATATCCAGCGGCTGCGCTGTCTCGACCATGTCGTTCGAATGGAGGAGGATGCTCCTGCGAGACGGGTATTTGATGCGGGTGTCTGCGGAAGTCGGCGAAGAGCACGACGTTGTATCCGTTGGAAGGACCAAATCGAGGAAGCCCTGTCATCGATTAGTGTGACCAAATGGCGTTGGCGTGCAAGAAGCAGAGGCGTCTGGAAGGATGTGTTGCGGCAGGCCGAAATCCGTTAATCGGGTTGTTATGGCCAATTAAGTAAGTAATAAGTGTGATTTTGAACTAGATTTCAAATTTATTTGACCGTTTACACTTGGATGAAGTAAACGGGATATTAAGACAATTTATACATTATATGGTATAACACACATACATACATTACAATTCTACAGTCAGGATTACGACCTAGCTTCGTACACCTCTTCTATTGTGTGTGTTAATTTTATTCATTAGTGGCAATACCTACAATTTAAAGTCGTCTTCGAACGACAAATTTTTGGGAAACTTTTCAAGGCAATTTTATTTGCTCTCATTGCTTTCCCAGAATTCTGCTGAGAGGAAGACAATGAAGATTATTTACATTTTGTACATATGAGTATGTCTTTCAAGTCGAACAGGACAGTCGTACATATTTAAGTAAAAAAGTCAAAATAAAAGGTATTTTCAGTTTGGCAGTAGATCAAACTTGTGGCTAAACTTTATTGTGGGGATTTGTTTTTTTTTTTTTTTTTTTGACAAAAACAACTCTAACGCTATTTTCCACGAAACTTGCGATATTTTAATGTGAAAAAATTTTGAATATATATCTCTTGCGAATAGTGTTAATTTTACCTAAGTTTTTTGAATTTTTATACGCTGAGGCTCGGGCTAATTTTTTCCACCAAGATATTTTCGTTGTTTCTGTCGTTTTCTTTCTTTTATTAATCACTAGAACTCGAATTCCATGTATTCACATGGTAAATGGTAATGTATTCACATGGATAAAAACTTATTTAATTTTCTTCCTTTGTGCTCATTACACAATAATTTACTAATTTCTTTAACCCTTCCAAAACTCAAACCAATAGGTTTTTCAAGCGTATAAAAAATGTCGACGATTTATCACACACACTGTGTTTTATTTGAATTTACAGATAGGAAACGCTTAACTACATGCATACATACATACCTAGTCACTACAATTCTTTAGTCAACTTTGCATCCTATCTTATCGCACCTCTAATGATGTGTGTGTAAATTTTATCCATAATTGACGGAACCTACAGTTTAAATTTGACTCCGAACGATAGATTTTTAAGAAAGTTTTCAGGACAATTTTATTTACTGTTAGACTTTTTGCCAGAAATTTGCTGAGAGGATGTCGCCAAAGAAATATTTTTCATATTTCGTTTTATTGGAGATATCTGACCTGGAGTTGGAACCGTGCCTTATGTCAAATGAGTCAACTAACACACTACCCAGTAGACTACGGTGACTATAAAGAAATGCATAATTGCAAACCATATATTATAACAAAAAGTTTTATTAAGAATTTCTACTTTTTTCTCGGTATTTGTTTTTGTTTTTAACTTTTTAAATCGTATCGTAAGTAAGAAAAATTTTAAAAGTTTCAAAATATAATTTGCATATCGAGTACCTGTTTTTCCTCTTATTGTTATTTTATTGTTTATTTTATTTTCATTATTCTGCCTTTCTTGAATTCTGTTTTATTTATTTGCATGATACATTTTCCATTACATTATTTCCTATTCATTAATTATAACAACAACAAAATTTTCATGAAATCATAAATTCAGAATAATCGTTGATTTTGTTACAAAAAAAAAATATTACGAATCCAACTAGTTTCCCCATAAACAATCTTTTGTTTAAACTCCCCCACACTAAAATTGAAATAGTTTTATAAAGGCTAGTTTACACTATAAGACTTTAAATACGTAAAGCCAGAGGGAAAAATTACAGAATTCACTCCGTATTGTAAAAATGAGAGTAAAAATCTTTGGACAGTTTGTTTTTTGCGTTTACACTATTCGTTGGTTGGAGTTTAGTTTGGAGGCCACAGAATTTTTTATTGAAAATATACAAAAAAGAATTATAAAGAAAAATAAATCTATTTCTGACCATTGAAATCATTTGTAAAAAAAAATCCAAAATGAGGGTGGAATAATTAAAAAGGGAAAAATAATATACATAGGTACGACGAGAAATTTAGGAATAATTTTTAACTCTAGTTTGAGGTGGGATAATCACATAAATTTACTGGTAGGACAGACGTAAATATATTAAGTTACGCGCACTTTGGTTCACGCAACTTTATGTACCTTTGAAAACTAGAATCTTAATTGCTAAAACTTATTTGATTTCCTGCTTACTGTATGGATGCGAACTTTTTGGTAATTGCGATTCTTGCATCAAATGTAAACTGAACGTTCTATTAAATAATTTTGCTAGATGTGTTTATAATTTGAGAAGATATGATCATATCTCTGTGACAGCTAATAGTCTTTACAGTGTGACCTTTGATAATCTTTTATTTTTACATCGAATTGTAAGCAAGCGGATACCATAGTAGGAATATTTATAGTTCCTCCGCCTAGCTACTTATTTTTCGAATGGCAGTTTTATTTTCATGCTATTCGACTCTGGAACATTCTGCCACAACATCAGCAATGCAACACCAACCCTAATAGCTTCAGGATATTTTTGTTTCAATATTTTCGTTGATATTTTTTTCTTTAAATGTATTTGCAAAATTGTTTTTTTCTTCTTTTTCTATTGTGTTTTTCATTCCCCTTATTGTTTCTATCTACATACATATGTATACTTATCCATTATTTTTATTACGTTCCTGTATTTTGAATATAAGATTTTCATTTTATAAATAAACATATGCGCTGTAAAATGCCTAAAGTGATGAATTACAATATAATTTATTAAACGAATTTAAATTGCACCAAGAATAAAACAATTGAACCAACTTTGCCATTTAACTCATGAAAAAGGTAAATTTTTTCACACATGGTTTGCTTACACTGACTCAAACAATTGTGCATACAATCAAATATTATTCAATTGTGCTTATAATGATTAGACACAAAAAAATTTAAAATGTTTAATTTTAAACCAAAACTGATGAAATTATCCATTATGTCTAATAAGATACATTAAACAAATTTATTAAAAAAGGCCAGGTTTTTTGTGATTACCGTATCAATTTTCCACAGTTCTGTTCTCCAAAATACAACATAAATTCTTTTTTATGTTTAAATTTGTGATCTGGATGGTGAGATATTACTTACTACCTTAACATTATTTACAAATCATTCTTCCACAATCTGGAATAAGTGTTCCCAATCATTATTGTGAAGGAATCGAAAATGGTATATTGGTAGTATGGCCAAATTTACAGTGCTCATTTTAAAATTTTCTTTTAAAATATTTAAATTATAAAATTTGTCGATTATTATTTCGACAAATATAAAAGTTAAGGCAATAGCAATTGCACCTTACACCACCACTATTCTATTATTTGATCCAGAAATGTTTAATTTACTCTTGTCTATAAATACAACTATTTATAAGAACTTAATTGACTTACTGATATATTTTGTGGCATATATCTTTATCTTACATATATAAAAGGGTTCTTACTCGCACGTGGAAAAATATCTTACATTCGTTCCATAAATTTTTCATAAAATCGAATAGTTGTTTCTCTTTTTGCACAGTCTTAGTTTTTTAATAAATCTATCAGTTCTGTTTTTCCCCCAAAGAATCATTTTTGATGGTTGCTTGACCTTCCTTCATTGTTATCTTTCTGTCAACTCTTTGAACTCAAAACAATTTTTTTTGCGACTTGAGTTATTTGCAAATAAACTCACTTTGATGTTAATTTTCGATCAAAACGAAAAATGTAGAATTCTAAGATTTTGCAAAAACAATAAAAATTCCAAAAAAAATTCTTACGTCAGAGAGCGGTTTGTTGCTATCTAAGCTGTACGCACAATAATTATATTTAATTCTGGACTTTTTTTGGAGTACGCATTCAAAACTTTAGTAATCTCAGTTTATAGCTTTTTCCCATCTTTTCAAAAAATTGTAATTGATTGAAATACAGCTTGAGTTTTTAGAAATTCTGTTCAGTCGCTGCATGTGACTAATAACTGCAATACAGTTTATTGTTATTACTGTACACATTTCATTCTACAGTTATATTTGAAGCGGTTTTCAAATATAATCACTCTATAACACGAAATTATATGATAATAAATTGTTTTAATATACTTCATTATCTTTAAATTTATTTAGATATGATCAATGTTTGAATTAAATTTGAAATTGTTTAGTTGCGAAATAGTCAACATTAGTGTGAGATCCATAGTGTAAGAGAATTGAATTATTTCCCTTAAAATTTTAAATTAAGGAAATCACCCTCAGTTACATAAATAAAAATGATTTTAAAATCGGAAACAACGATTATCATTTATTTCTTTTCACAAGCTTTGTTAACTTGTTGACCTGTTGTTGAACAATAAAATAAAGATTACTTCTCACGTCGGTGAATATATACATATATTACGTAGTTATTTTCTCAATAGGCTTTTCTTTTTTTTTATTTAATAATTTTTTTAGAAGTAGTATAACAGTTTTTTTAATTGCCTTCATTTACATATTTTTAATCTAATATTAGTTAATAATGGCATAACATGAAAAATTCAAAAATAATTTTTAAAATTTAAATTTAAGCTTTGAAATTAATTACAATATACCAGTTACTTAAAAAATAATAATAAATATGGTAATACAATTATAAACAAAATATAGTATTGGTAGTATAACTTTAAAACCAGTCAGTTCTGTTGTAAATAAATGCATTATGAAAATTATTTGTATATGCTTCGAAAAGATAATTTGAATCACGTCTAATGATTGTGCAAACGCTTCTTGCTTCTGACACGAATCTTGAACGAGTAATATTTCCAATTTATTGTATCCAGTTTTGTTTTGCTGTCCCGGTTACCAAAGGCTCACACCACTTGATACACTCTGTTTTGGATAGAACGTACTCGCAAAAAATTGGATCAACAAAACTTTGTGTAAATTCCGCAAATCGGCAGATCGAACGATTTTCCATTGTGAAAAATTGTAATGTGCACAATCAAACTAATGTTGATCGATTTGCATTACTCACTAATTTCTCTTTTAAAACACGTGTACATACATAACATACATAATTGGCCATTACAACCCTTCAGTCAGGATTACGGCCTAGCTTCTCACACCACTTATGTTGTGTGTGTTAATTTTATACATGAGTGGCGGGGCCTACAGTTTAAAGTCGACTCCGAACGACAGATTTTTTTGAGAAACTTTACATGGCAATTTTATTTACTCTCAGAGTTTTTGCCAGAGATCTGCTGAGAGGAAGCCGCCGAAGAAATATTTTTTCATATTTCGTTTTTGATGTCTGACCGGGGATTCGAACCTAATAAGCCAACACACTACCCACTAGACTACGGCGACTTCACGTGTACATCATTGATAAAAAAAAACAACTCAGAACGTAAATGACTAGGTTTTAAGTTATACCACTAATTGGTAATACTAAATATGCGGGTGGTCATGATGGTTTTAAAAGTACATAAATCTAATATTTATTAAAATTATGTGAGAATTTTGTTTAAATTTCTATTTTCTTTTCCATATAATTATAGATCATGGCTCTATTCTGACACACGATACAGAGCAGTTTATAATTGGGCAAAGAGTTTGGGTTGGAGGAATACGCCCCGGTCAGATAGCCTATATTGGCGATACACATTTTGCACCCGGTGAATGGGCGGGTGTAGTGTTGGATGAACCTAATGGTATGTAGTAGAACACGACAATTTCTGCGAAAAACTTTTATTTTTTTATAATTCCATTGAAAAATATAATTAAAAAAAAAGGTAAAAATGATGGCTGTGTTGCTGGTAAACGTTATTTTCAATGTGAACCTAAAAGAGGAATCTTTTCGCGATTAACACGTCTGACATTGGCACCATTGCCAGGAGCTCAAACGCCTACATCACCTTTAGCTAGGAATTCTCCAGATCGTTCACGTACAGTTTCACCTACGGCCAGTATACGTAGTTCATTCTTGCGTAGTCCAGGAAGTAAGTTAATTACTTTAGAATACCCGTTTGTGTACGATTCCATTCAAAAAGAAAAAATTAATCCTCTTAAAAATTTAAAATACAAATTAAGGAGAACTTTTTTTTATGTTAATTGTTACAACAAATTTTAAAAGGAATCATACATAATAGAATATTATTAGTGTATTAAAAATTAAATATATTTTAAATTTTCCAATACTAATTAATTAAAATAAAAAGAAACCGGTTTGACCGTTGGTGATCGTGTAATTGTCTCATCTGGATTCGGCAGTCGTCCTGGAATATTACGTTATTTAGGTGAAACACAATTTGCCTCTGGCAATTGGTGTGGCGTTGAGTTGGATGAGGACAGTGGTAAAAATGATGGATCTGTTGACGGTATTAGGTTAGTATATATTTATATTAGTTCTTTCTGAATTAAATTTCAATATATTTCATCATATATATATGCATTAATTCTTCAGATATTTTGAATGTAAGCCAAAATATGGTGTCTTTGTTCCAATTGCAAAAGTTTCACTATCACCATCTTCCAAAAAGTCTCGCCTAACCCGAACAGGATCCCGTGAATCTCTAACTTCTATTGGCACAATGAACAGCATTGCCACAACAAATACATCACGTTTGCGCTTGAATGCTCAGGTATAAAACTTGCTATACTTGATCATCTAGTGACATTGAAAAGTTGAACCGAAGTTACCAGATTTGTTTTGTTCGTTTGATATTCTTATAATCTAATAATTTAATTTTATTTTTATTTTATTTTGTTGCTGTTTTTGAGTTTTTGATTTTTTGTTTTTATTGAAATTACAGTTTCAAAAGTTTTTTTTTTTTGTTCGTACGTTTGTTAAAGATAATGTTAAAGAAAAATGCAATAACCTAATTCGTCACTATTTGTAAAACCTAACAAACATCCCATTAACCTTTAACGAATTTCCTAACTATTTCTTTTTAAGCAGCGCAAATCGTCGTCAATAAAACCAGTTGCTGTTACCACACCAAAAAGTCAATTTTCCATGCAGGTACGCTAAAGCTATTCCCAATAAAAAAAATAATTGTAATATAACAATTCCTAAACAGACCTTTATGTTCTACTGTATATAAATTTATAATTATTATTAATATGTCATGATTTGTAATATTTCTTATATATATTGTATTATATTATGTTCTTGGGTAGCTCTATCTGAAATATGAAGAAAATGAAGGCCCCTCCCTAAAAAATTAAATTTTTAATTTGTCTTAGTCTTTGTAGAAAGATGTACTCAGTTCGTAGTACATAGTTTTGAATTTTGTTCACAATTATGCCACATGTTTGCCAACTTTTTCTTAAATACTATATAGTTAGTTCAGTTGAAATTTTTATTTTCTTTTTATAGTCTTTTACAGTAATTTTTTAGTTTAACATTAGTTCGATCAAGTACAAAAAGAAAATAGAAAGTATTATTTTAGGCCTAATATAGTTACATATTAAAAATTTTAATTTGAAAAATGTTTTTGAAAGTTTAACTTACCTTAAATTTTTGCTGAGTGTCCAAAGAGTGTCAAAAATTCAAATCTTTTCAAAAATTTTCCCTTACACTTGATATTAAATTTAGTCTGCAGTTCGATTCAATAATTGAAAATCATAGACTAAATGCTTTGATGTTTACAAATTAATTTGAACTTATTAATTTATTTCTTTCTCATTTTGATGTTTATCTCCGTTTGTCACATTTTTATAAATTTCAATTTTGATAATATTTTTATATTTTCTATATCTTCAAATTTCACTAAAACGAAAACAATGCACCACTGTTCACTTATTTATAATCAAAATTGTTAATAAAATACAATAATCTAAATTAAATATGTTTATTTTTATTATTATTACATTTATACATACATATTATAATTATTATATTATCTAATATTTTTATTTTACTATTATTTTTGGCCATTTTGGATTTATTTATTTTTTTTTTGTGTAAATAAAGTGCAGTTTAATGCAACCAGAAAACAAAATTATAAATAGTTTGCACGCTTTTGTTTTATTTATTTTCTATTTGACTTTTTTTTATTCTTTGCTTGTTTTATTTTATTATTTTTATTTTTTTGGTTCTATTACTTCTGGATGCTTTTGTTGGTTGTAACAGTTAAATATTTTCTGCATGCCAAAGTCAACGTTAAAAATAGGTCAACATAATGTTTTGTAATTTCAAAACTTATATAAACATCTAAATATGAAATTAATCATTGGAACAATGTATCTATAAAGTAACACACTCATCAATTCAATAATTTAGATTTTTAACGTTACGGACAAATATGCTTCTCACAGATTAGTGCCTATCTACCATTCAACTAATTAGAACATTGTTTTTTTTTTACTTTGAAATCGCCATATGCTACCCATAAGTGCGGACATATATATGCTTCTCCTAGATTAGTGCCTATCTACCACTCAACTAATTAAAACATTGTTCTTTTTCACTTTGAAATCGCCATATGCTACCCATAAGTGCTTTCTATTAACATGAAAACATAAGTTACTTTAGTTTCTGCATGTACAGAATGAATTATTATTATGTACTGAGGTATACGCTTATGTTACCGTATGTACAATAATTGAATGTGCATTTTTATTAATTTCGTTGTAGTTTTTCTCATTTTTAAAATGTTTTAAAGTTAGATTTATTTTAATTTTAATTAACTTTTTTTTTAAACAAAAAAATTTTTTTAATTTTCATCTTCAAATGCTGGGTAATTTCCGTACAATTCGGTCGTAAAATCTATTAAATTCTTTTCCAAAATATCGACTATTTTCTTTTGTTGTCTATTAATTTCATTAATATAATTACAAAAATAAAAACGGAAAAAATAATCATTTATTATTCAATATAACATAAATATAATGCACAATGCACATATCTAATTGACTAAGGTACACCCGAAGATCATAGATAATTCTTTTAAAACGATTTCATTTTATTTATTATACATTTGTCCGTACTACCCAAATCGTATTTGAATTACTTTATTACAGATATCCTAATATTTTATATGTATAAAATATGCATTTTCCATTCAATAACTAGATTTAAAGCATTCAAAAATTGATATTTTCTGCCAAACAAAACATTATGTTGACCAACAAAAAAGTTTGTAAATGTTATATTTCTTTTTGTTTTTCTATTGTGTTTTTTTTTATGTGGGGAATTCATAAATAATTAAATGAAAAAAATCCATATTTACATGATTGTAATCATGTTTCACTTAATATTTTAAATTATTTCTTATTTCTGAATAGGATCTTCTACGCGAAAAACAACAACACATTGAACAGCTTATGATTGAACGTGATCTGGATCGTGAGGATTCACAGAATACATCTCTGCAGTTTCAGAAAACCATTAACGAGGTAAATATATACAGCGATATAACATATCCTCCGCCATCTATACCGCTAAAACGACAGCAAAATTCAAGTCTTGGTGTGCAATCTGAACGAAGACGCCCATTAGGCGTCCTCTCAATGACATCGTTACAACCAATTTCGAAACATACCACTTTGGTCGAACGTTCACAGACGCGTTCGTCCAAACCAAACACAACAACGGGCTCGAAAAAGAAAGTTTGGTTTTGCGATAAACAGAAATTATATTTTCCAAATGGTTTCTAAGTAGTACGATAGTAGTAGTTTGATTTTGTTGCTAAACAGTTTAGAAGTTCACTAACACCTTAACTATTACTTAAATGATTTCTGTCATGGTGCTTTGTGTGTACACTGTCACAAACAACAATTTAAAAGGATTCAAAAGTAGTCACTCTTTAACTAAAAACGATATTTTTTTTGTTAATATTTGCGCCAAGTAATAATCACAATCATTTTTATTGCAATTCGCATACAAAGGTGTATTCAAATGGAGTTAGTAGCGCTTTTTCTAATTCGAAATGGTCTTGGATCATTCGTTATAAGTGTAAGAACATAATATGAATACGGCGATTTTTTTTCCCTGCATTTTGGCAACTATAAGCCGTCGATAAAACCACTTTCAATTGTGTATTTACAATATCCGCATGATTTCATGAAATTTTTTACTCATTTTGTAAACAAAAAATTAATTACAATTTAAATTGCAATGAAGTTACACTTTTTATAATTATGGCTTATAATTTAATTAGAAGCCACATTTTTCTCCTGAAATAAATATCGTATTCTATTCTTATACTTACTTGTTTACCTAGTAATAATTTATTAATTTTATTTTATATGTTTAATGTACACAATTTTTCTCATTTTTAATGGTTAGTTTTTAATAACAACTAATATATGTGTTTTATTAAATAAAAATAACTGTAATTGCATGATGTTTCTAATTTTTCATGTAAATTTAACATGCTTTTAATTCTATTTACAGTACAATCTTTTTTGATGATACAATTAAAATTCAGAAATAATGCCCTATTTTTGCCCCAAAATTTTTTTCATTCTAATTTGTCTAAAATTATTAAATTAAAGTTTAAAAAGAATACTTTTTTTATTTAGAATTAAAAGTATATGATTTCGAAAGCATAAAAACTTATTTAAAAAACTTTATTAGGATTTATTGTTTAAAAAAGTTATGAACTTAAACATTAAACGTAGAATTCTTGTAATACAAATGTGTAGTATTTGAGTTATAAATCCTAAATTATAACTAAAGCAGGAAGCTTTGCTTGTGTGAAAATATTATTCCCGATTGTTTCGAAAAATTTGGATTTAGCTTAGAATTTCGAAATATCCTAGAAAATGGCTAGGAATTATGAGAATTGAATATTTAGTACCAAAGTTGAATATTTAATTCAGATTTAAAGCTAGAGTACTTACGGAAAGTAGTTGGAAAAAGCTTGATCAAATCGATTGATTTAAATAGATAGTCCCCTATGGCCTAGTTGGTAAATTTCAAGTGCCGAGGAGGAGGTTTTGTTTTCCATCAAAGACTCTGGGTGTTTTTGATTGTCTTAATGTTTGTCTGGCATTGTATGTGATTATTGACAATAGAAAACTGCATCATTGTTATTTAAATTACTTGTATTCGTTTACACTGTCGACCGATTTCAATTTCGATTTCGATTTTTTTTATTTGTTATAAGATTTTATTTCATTTCTTAATTTAACACTCAAATTTCTAACGTCACACGATATTCCATTATCAATATTATTTTCCCACTTAAAACTTAAAACTTAAAACATTACTGATACTTTATGTTTAATAATTAATGCATTTAAGTAATATTTTATAAACGTATAATGTGAAAATGTCACTATTATCGTTATCAATAATTGTTGTATTCACATTTTTGTCACTCCATTCTTTTCTTTTTTGTTTATTGCGCTCTTTAACTTTTTTCTTTTTGCAATATATTATTAATATTATTTTCTTTTTTAATAATTTTAATGAATTTGAAAAATATCTGTGTCGTTACTTTTTTGTATACGTCTAATTGTAGAGTAAATGAATGGGGTATTTAGACTTTTGTCCATGATGTTACATATACGTTATGCAATAATTAAAACACAGTAAAAAAATGTCTTGCATGTTTAAACTACATACAACTAAACGATGATTTTCTACAAAACAATATGATTTCATTAGTAATTTAGTTCTTATTAACAAATAAAATAAAAAAAAGTCTTATTGAGCCCGTTAAGATGCAAATTGAAAATAAATTTTTAAATATATTTTTCTTTTTTCTTTTTTTGTTTTAATGTTAAATTGTTACTCTTTATTGTTAGTTATTTTTCTGTAATTAGTTTATTGTTACATATTTCTTAGCTATTTGTTAATGTTTATTTCAGTATTTTTACTTTCTGACATGTATAATTCATAATTTTGTTTTTTTTTTTTTTTGTTTAAAGAAAAATAAAAAGATTTATTGTGAATAAATTGCAGGTTTTACTATTTTTATTGTAGTTGTTGTTGTTGATAGTTTTAGTCTTCTTAAAAAGTAATTGTTTAAATATTTATATGTGTTTATGAACACTTTATGTAATTAATTATGCGTTTTTGTATTTTATTTTTTTTTTTTTGCGAAATTTTTACATTTTAAATCACCGCTGAAGTGAAAAATTGTGTGCATTAAACTGTGGAACATGATATGCAGGTATATCAAAGAATTGTTGTTAGTGAATAATAAATAAATTTTTTTAACTAAAGCTTCGAATATAAATTATATTGACGTAATAATTGTAATAAGAGTTATTATTGTTATGGAAATATATTTCGTTATTGAAAAACGAATGAGAAAGAAACGCAAAACTGAATTTTCTTTTTATGTATTTTGTAATGAAAGTTGCATTTATATATAGATATATATGTATATGTACATATGTGAATATATATAGTTTTCCTAATTGGTTGTTAATATAAATAAATTTTACATTTATTTTCTTATCATATTTTTAAATATAGAAAGTACTTAGTGATGCTGATCGTTGGGCAAGACTTATTGCACGCCGTAGTTTTCGTTTAGCTGATCTGCGTCGAGAATTTCGTGGCTGGAGTGGTAATCACGAAAAGCATTGCATATTACACAGTGTACTCACCCCTTTACGTATTAAATAAATGCATAATATATATCGGTTCAGATTTGCTCTAGCTGTTTATTGCTATTATAAGAGTAGTTTAAAAAAAAGTGAAAAAGAATAAGGGAGACGACCTGTACCTCGTAGTGCTCAAAATAATATTCGGATCGATCGTTTTGGAACAAAGCTGATATTCTATTATTATTTCAAATATATATGTAGCGATAATTGTTGTTTCGTTTTGCTCATATTCTAAACAAAACAGATTGCATGGTCGCCGTGTATGAAGGTTGTTAAATTGTTAAACGAACGAAGGCCATTATAAAACACAAAAAATAAACCAAATTTTTTACAACACAAAATTGGTTTCAAACAAAACTATTTATCTTTTGATCTTAATTGTTTTATATTTTATTTTATTTTCTTTTTTACAGAAAGAAAAAATAAAATTAAATTGTAGTAACCTGCGTGTACTATTTTCTACGATAAATCTGTATTTCAACTATAAGATATGAATTTTATTATTTTCCGTTGTAAAATTTATATACATATTGTATTATATACATATTATTTTTTATAAATTCTATTCGATTTAAGAAGACTTGTTATTAATATTTGTAATACAAATAATATTATTATATTAATAAAATGATTAATTGATTTATTTAAATTGTTGTTTTATTTAAAATTAAAAGACAAAATCATATTAATTGTTTTTCTCTTTTGTTATCTTTCGCAATTATTTTTTAGCTTAAAGTTCGCATTGCTCTATTAGAGCGACAATTAAGCGAAGAACGTAAAAAAGCCGAAGATTTGCAATTCTCAATTGATGAGGCCACATTTTGTGGTGATGAACTAAATGTAAGATACTAAGATACTTTGGGATTATTCAAAAAATTTTCATGAATGTACAAACATATCTTTACAATCGTAATAATTAACGTAATGTAAATGCGAATAAGTAAACTATAAAATGATTCCCACCAAACATAATTAAATTAGTAAAAATATTGTTGTAACGTAATGGTTTCGGATTTATATTTAAAATCTAAAGTCACAAGTATCATGTTTGTTAAAACTCTTAAGTTACGCTGATGTATCGGACTAAGCGTGACCTATATGTATAGCCAGTGACATAACAGTAGCATAAAATTCTGAAAATAAAAATATACATACATGGAGTATTTTAAAATGACTGACGTACTTAAATAAATTTAAATAGAAGCACAAGGGATGAAATAATATTGATCAAATAAGAATCACGACACATAAATCCATATGTGGACCGCCAATTAAAAAAAATCCAATCGTTTAATTTTTGCTTTACGGTAAATGTCTCACCTCAGCGTAAAAACTCTTTTTAATTACGATGTCCGATGGATTTTGACTCGTATAGTTAATCCACAACTTCGTGCAAGCTTATTTATATGTAAATAATTATTTAAAAAAGAGAAAAAAATTATTTAACTTAAGTTTATAAACATATTTTGCAAATTATGACGAAAAATAATCTTGTGTCTTTGACATTAAAATAATTAATCATTGAAACAAGTAAATGAATGCAATTACTTGATAGTAATGGTCACTCCATTCTACTGAATCGAATCGATATTTTATTCGTTTGGAAATTTTTGTATTCTGATTTTCGATTTCGTTCGATTTCTTTAGACTCTGCATTACATAGCTACATTTTTCTTGTTTTTAGTTTCTAGTAGTTTTTCGTTCCGAAAAAAATCGCAAAATAACTACAATTCGGTTAAATAGTGAAGAAGACGCTTTAGAGTAGGACTGTAGTTGTAATTGATTTGACAAACTCGATAAAAAGTTCTATTGTAATAAAATTTCTGTCAATTTTCACTTTTCAAATCTTGAATCACTAATAGTAACGTGACTGTTATGGGTACCATATCTTTTTCAGTCAGCAAGTATCACTTGTACAATATGTTTTATTGTGTTTTATCAAACCTTTATCTACTTGAACTTTACGAAAGTGTTTATTTGATTAAAATTGTCGTAATATTGATTTATTTTTATTTAATTTATTAAAACACTGTTTTATTAATAATTTAATTAAACTTTTTATTACAATCATTAAAGAATTATAAATTTTTTCTGTCCATATTTTATACGTTCCATAGTGAAAAAATGTTGTATGGAAGAAATTTTCGATAGTAAGCTGTAATGGCAATGTTCGATTAATACGTCACTGAATGCAGCGACTTAATCGAAACGCAGAAAAGAGTTGAATATTTGAGCAGTTTGGTAATCTGCTATTAACTAAAATAAATCCCAGTCGGACTATTTGCGGGAGGAAGGAATCGGAAACAATAAAACACCTCCTACGTAACTAATCAGCCGTCACTAGGAAGAAGTTGAAAACACTTGGTTTGTTAATATTGGGGTTTTGATGGTATTACCTAGTTGATCTATTCTCTCTTTCTGTTTCTTGTCCTATGTTATCTATTCGCTTTTTTCTTCAAAATTCTTTCTTATATTTCCTAATTATTTCTTCTTCTTCCTCTGTATTTTTAAACAATCACAATGGGTAAAATAACTCCGATATAAAAGTACACGCTTCAGACCTACCAAGCTGAATTGATTAACTAGTAATACACATAATGCCAGTTGAATTTTACTTCCCATTATATTTTTTTTATTGAAGAGAGTAATGAACTTCATCAATTCCATCGTAACTTATCCCTTTTCCTCTTACTATATGCTGCAGAATTACTTACAATAATTACAATAAATCCCTTATTATTGTTTTAATTCTTTGAGTGAATTACAACGTTCTCACTACAAATGTTATTATAATTTATTAAACGAAAATAAATCCTCTGGTATACAGGAGATCTTATATTAAACTCTAAAGCATATTTATATATTTAGATACGGATATTTAAATACATACTAACATATGTTATTCCCTATTTGCTATTTTAAAGGCACCCTACTAACAAAGAAACTATCATGGGGTTTTTAGTGTTTACAGTTTAAAAGATACAATGAGATAGTGATACGATCAGTTTATAATAGGGCACATAAAAATGGGTTCATATACGACTATTACAATTTGCAATTTTAGAAATCAAATTTAGCAAATTTAGAAATCAATAAAAGTGCCCAGTGTTAAGGGACTAATGACATGGTCGCGCAAGATGTCTTTGAGCAAGTGTGAAAAATTTTTTTCAACCATTAAGGCATTTTGGTTTTTTAGTAAAAAAGAAACGATCTTCTTATTCAGTTATAACGTATTTACAAAAAATATTTTCCCATTCAAGTTAAGGCTACACGTTATAATCCTAATAAGCTTTGGATAAACTTTACTAAATTCAAACTGACAATTAAGTATGAAAAAATTTTTACTTATTATTGAAGAAATTCCAAACTTTACAGATGAATTTTCTAATTTCAACACAAAATAATGCTACCAAGCTCAAACAAAGGCTTTAGTTTTCATTATTATAAGAAGTGAATTGCTTTTTATAAAACCAGTCGACTTAATTGCTATCATGAAATTTATTAGAGCATGGATTAGATTTTATCCGATTGCTGAAATAATTCGGCTTTTATTTTATTTTATAATACCATGACACGTCGCATTACTTTCTTGAATGGTAGGTATCTTTAAGAGGCGACATGCAATGCAATGCCTGTATTGCGTTTAATTCGATCATCAAGTGTGTCGTCGTATCCTATTAACACATACTCTTCGGGAAACGGTGCATTCGCTTATGTAATCTTATGGTATGCATTACTCTGCAGTGTCCAGAATATTCGTTTCCTAATTTCCAATTATTCTTCGTTAACGAGTTATGAATATAATGCATACCGTTCCATACTTAAAGTAATTGTTAACCGCCCTTTTACATTCTAGAATGATTCTTTATCCCGTATCCTGTTTGAGCCCTAATTGTCATTTGACAATTGATGGCATTTAAATTGTTATGTGTCACTGAGATAATCAAGATCGATTGCGATCTGTATGCGAAAATAAATCCAGTTAGTTACACAATTTTGAAATCTACAAACTAAACAGTAAAAAATTACAATAAAATCACCCGATGTATAAGGAAAATTTGAGTGAAAATAGCCCGATGCAAATTGTTAGGATAAAATAGTATTAATTGACAACAATGTACACAATTTGTGAATGTATACATAGCTCGTAAAAGGGCATTCAAGTCATTCTCTGCTTGCTATATCTATTTTGATATTGTTAGTCAATTAGAACTACATACACCCATAATTGTCCATTACAACCTTTTAGTCAGGATTACGGCCTAGCTTTTCACACCCTCAATGTTGTGTGTGTTAATTTTATGCATGAGTGGCGGAACCGAGAGTTTAAAGTCGACTCCGGACGACTAATTTTTGATAAACTTTTCAGGGCAATTTTATTTACTCTCAGAGTTTTTGCCAGAAACTGCTGAGAGGAAGTCGCCGAAGAAAATGTTTTTTATATTTCGTTTTTGATGTCTGGCCGAGAAATCGAACCCTGGCCTTTCGTCTAATAAGCCAACACACTACCTACTAGACTACGTACACGAAATGTTTAAAAATCTGCAATCAAAAGACAAAAATAAACGACTTCTAAAGCTTTCAATTCAATTGACGCAAAACTTAGTTAGTGTACTCTACAACAACAATACTTCTAAAATTCAGTTTAGTTTCGTCTAATAAGCCAACACACTACTTACTAGACTACGTACACGAAATGTTTAAAAATCTGCAATCAAAAGACAAAAATAAACGACTTCTAAAGCTTTTAATTCAATTGACGCAAAACTTAGTTAGTGTACTCTACAACAACAATACTTCTAAAATTCAGTTTCACTTCCACTCCAAAATGTATATGTTTTTCTAATCTCTATGATCAGGAAATATTCAGTACTGTATTGTAATTAATAGTCATGAATGTTTGTCAATTATATTGCAAAATTTTTTTAGTCCTAAAATAAAACTAAAATAAAAAGCTAATGTCATTGTAAAGATATGTATGTATGTATGTATGTATGTATGTATGTATGTATACTCTTAGAAATATAATATATATTGAGATCAGAGTTAAAATATTATTTTTAATTTTTCATAGGCGCAAACACAAGTATACAAAGAGAAAATACATGAACTGGAATCGAAAATAAAGGATTTAGCATCAGGTATACTTTAAGATGCGTAACGTTTTGAAAATAGTTTTTTAAAATTCATTTGTCTATCCTTATTAGGCAGAATTAGTTCGGAAGAAGCAAGCAGTGCGGCCAATACCGAAATCGATGAATTAAAAACGACACTGAAGCAACAAACTGAACAATTTCATAAACAATTAGCCGAAGATCAAGAGGAATTACAACGCTTACAGGCAAATATAAAGTATCTTAAAGATGAAAATGAAACTCTGCAAAAGGAACTGGTGGCCAAAGACGAAAGTTTGGAAAAGTTTTCTCTATCCGAGAGTGGTATTGAAAATATGCGTAAAGAGTTGGTATTAGTCCAGGAAGAGCATCAAAAGGAACGTGAAGAAATGCTGGCAACCTTTAATAAGAGACTTGAGGAAAAATCAGAAGAAATTAAACGCTTACTAGCAGAAAAGGGCACAATTCTACAATCTTTGGCAATCGCAGAAGGTGAACGTAGCACTTTTGAAGATGAATGCCGTACCGTACGTGAAGAATATAAAACTCAGGTGAATGATATTAACAGTCGATTGGCAGAATTAACTGCTAAACTGTCGATGAAACAAGCAGAATGCGCTACTTTGGATGAACTAGTCAAAAGCCAGCAACTAAGCAAAGCTGAAGAAAAAACTCTGCTTGAAGAAAAGATAAACGAAATTTCGAGACTGAAAACTGATATTGCCACCTTACAAGACAATAATAGGACTCTCGAAACTAAGCTCCAAAATACTCAGGAAGAAGTTCAAAAATTATCAAAGCTTAAAAGTGATACGGATACAAAACTAAATGAAGCATTAAATGAAGATCGAATGAAATCGGAAACTATTGCTGCTTTGGAAATTGCCATCGCAGAAGTTCGTTCTGAATGCGCAAACGTTCGTAGTGAAAACCAACAACTAAATGAAAATATTAAGAAACTTCAATCTGATTTAGAAACTGAAAGAAATTCTGGTGAAACAGAAAGAAGAAGTTTAAAGGATAAGGAAATCTACATAGAGGAATGCAACAGGAACTTAAAACAAGCTCAGGAAAGTATAGAGCAATTGCAATATCAATTGGAAGAGGCTTTAAAGAGTCAACAAATGGTTGTCGAGGAAAAAACTAAAGAAATTCAATTGCTGCGAGAAGAAATACAAAAAATGCACGAAAAGACGACAGCCCTTGAAGGGGAATCCACTGTCACCATTACACAATTGAGTGCCAAAATAAGCCAATTGGAAAGCCAAAATAAAAGACTTGAAGCTGATTTAAAGAACTCCTCAAATATGATAGAAGAACAACGTCGAAAGTCGACACAACAAGATGCAGTCATTGAAGCCAAGCAAACTGAACTTAAACTACAAACTGAAGCTTTGGAAAACACAACGACGCTATTAGAGAAACTTAAGAAGGAACAAGAGTCTGCTCTGGACAAAAAACAGATTTTGGAAGAAGAGCTAAAGAAAAGTGAAGAGAAAATCGCTCAACAACAATTAAATTTGGGAGACTTGACTCGTAAACTCGAAAGTACAAATACCAAATGTGATAATCTTTTTGCCCAAAATAAAGATCTACAACAAGAAATCATTGCTGTCCGCACATCCAACTCGACTGTCAACAATGAAGCGAAAAAACTAAACGAAGAACTTGAGAAAAAGCAAAATGAAATTTTAAACTTGATTAGTAGCAACGATAAAACGCGCATTGAAATGACAGGGCAGATGGAAGAATTGCAGCAAAAATTAACCAACAGCATTAAAGATGTCAACGACCTAAAGGAAGTTGTCCAGAAATCTAAAGATGAATTAAGCCTGAAAATGCAACATATTACAAATCTAGAAGAGCGGACAATCAAACAAGAGCTTGTAATTAGTGACAATCAGAGGCAGAGAGAGAACTTACAAGCGAAATGTGACGCTTTAATGAAACAAAACGAATCTTTGCAACAAGATCTGACAACCCTCCGAACGTCCAGCACAGATTCTAATGCGGAACTTCTTAAGCTTTCCCAAGAAATTACAAACAAACAAAAAGCTTTTGAAGACCTTATGGATAAGTCTAGTACGGAACGCGCATCTCTTGAGAGTCAGCTACAAGCTAGTCAACAAAGGATCGATGCCATGTGCAGTCAAGTTGAAACTTTGACAAAAGAAATGAAAACAGTGACAGAAGAAAGTTTCAATCGATTCGAACTTCTTAAACAGGAGCAGGAGAAGTGTGGTAAACAAGAGCTCGAAATGGCGGATCTTCAACGTAAGCTTGACAGTCTTCTAATCATGAACGAGAGTTTAGAAGAAAAAAACAAAACTTTGCAAAATGATCTAAACATACTGCGCCAGAGTTCATCTGGGTCAAATGACGAGATAGTAAAATTGACCGACGAATTATCCAAGAAGCAGCAATTATTACAACAGCTTACTGATAAATCAAATGAAGAACGCCTTGGCCACGAAAGCCAACTACAGGGACTTAAACAAAGTATGCAAGCGCAGCAATCTGAATTAGAAAATTTGCGTCATGAATTAAAAGCAGCTGAAAATGCTAAGATCGATCAGTTGGCAGAATTTGAAGATAAAAAACAGCAGCTAGTAGCGAAAGCCCAAGCCGAACTAGAAGAACTTAAGCAAGCGGAGACCAAAAAGCAACAAACAGTTATAGAAAGTTTCGAAGCCCAAATCAAGAATTCTGATCAATCAAAAGCAGCACTCGATGAAGCCATTAGCAGTCTGCAAAAACAAATTCAGCTGTTACAGGACGAATTATTAAAATCTCAATTGGACTTTAAAGCTAAAGAAGGAGAGATGCAAAAACAGATTGAAACCTATAGATTGGAAAAGGAACAAATAATTACGACTTTACACAGTACTCAAAACGAAGGTTCCATGGCTTTAACAAACCTGCAGCAAGAAAATATGATGCTTCGCCAAAGTATCGAAAAACTTACACAAGAACTTAAAGAAAAAGAATCTTCTTTTGTCAAACTTAATTGTGAAGCAGAGCAGCAGCTTATTTTACAGTCGAATATCAAGTCCGAATACGAGTTGCAATTGCAAAAACTTCAAAATGCCCTTGAACTCTCGAATTCGGATTGTGAACACAAAACAAAACTACTCGAGGAAGACAAAAGTAAAATTGATGGTCTTAAGGCTATGTTAGAAGCCATCAAAAATTCAAACGAACAAATTTCCGCCACCAATGCTGCACTGGCCAAAACATTAGAAATCCTAGAGCAGGAAAAATGTGAAACGGCTAACATATTTGAACTCTTTGAAATGGAATCCGATCAGAACATGGAGAAATTGATAGAAAAATTGTCGACTCTTAAACAGGAACTTGCCAATGCTCAAGAACAATTGCGCACAAAAGATGCTCAAGTAGCAGAATATCAACAAAAGCTTATGGCAACTGATTCGACGGTAAATAATACCCAAATTTCCCTTAACGATGCCCAAAATACTATTCTAGAACTACGAACAAAACTCAAACAATTGGAGGAAGCGAATCAAAAATTGCAAAATACTCAAATTGAGTGTCAAGAAAAACTTAAAAATCAAGCTGATTTCGAATTACAACTGGAAGAGTATAAAAAAATTATAGACGAAATGGATGAAACGTCATCAGCTAAATCCGTCCAACTTGAGCAATTACAGTGCCAAATTACAGAATTGCAGAAGGAAAAATCAAAATCTACTGAAATCGAACAAGCCTTAAAAGATGAATGTGCCAGTTTGCAGCGGAAACTTGATTTGGCAGAAATTGATAAAACCAAAGAAATTGTTGCCTTAAAACAACGTATTAACGATCTACAATCGATAAGTAAATTAAAACAAAATGGTGTTCCCTTAAATAATCCAAATTCCGAGGTATTCTTTTTATAAATTTCAATTTTGTTTCACAAGCCTTTCAATTAATCGAAAATGGTTTATTTTTAAATTAGGTTGTATCTACCGACGATAGTACGGCACAAATAAATTTCCTTAACTCCATCATAGCTGATATGCAAAAGAAGAACGACACGTTAAAAGCTAAAATAGAAGCCTTAGAAGCTTTGCCCACAGACTATACTAAGTACCTAAATATATTCGCCTTTCTATACACAAGATAAGATTCTAACAAATAAAAAAAATTATTATTTACTTTTCTAGGCCGGCAGCTTTTGAATTAATTGCTAAGAGAAAACCTGCGCCTCGCCTTTTTTGTGATATTTGTGATGAATTTGATAAACATGAAACCGAAGATTGTCCTCTGCAGGAATGCGATGATAGGGACTCGCCAATACCTAGAGCTGAGAGAAACAATAACGATTCGGCTAACCGTAAAGAACGAAAACTTCCAGAACCCAGAAAATACTGTGAATCGTGTGAAGGTTTGTTATTTTAATAAAATTTTTTGATCAATGTTCATTCCATAAACATATTATATTTTGTTTTTTGTTTTTGTATTCTTTTTCAGTGTTTGGTCACGAAACTGGTGAATGTGTTGATGAATGTTATTAATTATTACTGATTAGTGATAACATATTGAATTTTATATCCTTGATTTTATTGATTTCATCTTTCTTTCAACGTTCGTCAATGGCGTCGAAAAAAATACACAGAAACTTTTATCCTAAAATCAATGATTGTGATTATAAAAGGGAACTAACTTCTTTATGTTTCTTTATATCCTAGACTAAGAACTATTCAATGTATTCGTGAACTCGTAGTTACATAATTATTTGTTTATTGTTTAAGTACTAATTGTTTAGTCTTGATTTCGATTTATCGTCGCTCTTTTTTTTCACATGTTTTGCGTTTTCTTTGTTTTATTTTATTTGTGAAATAATAGCACTTTAATAAAAACTTGTACATCATAGATATTTCTAATTTCAAATAATAAAAACTTACATAATTTTTTATTATTATAATATAATTATAGAATACGAATTCATCTTGTTGTTTTGTTTTATACAACACTGCTTTAACACCTGACGATACAAAAAATATATATTAGGTCTCAGATATAATGATAAGATCTGACATGACGCAGACATCCAGGCAATAATTACGATAATGTTACACGGCTAAGGTCTATTAATTTATCTTAATTTTTTAAAACCGAATCGCAGAAACTTTCACTAGAGTTGAGGGCGGAGAAAGCAAATTTTCGATCACAGAAAGAGCAAACAGTTAATTGACCTTTGTACTTAACATTTTATTCGTAAAGTTACAAATTGGTTGAACAAAATGTTTTTCAAAAAGTTGAGGTTCCAATCGATTTATTTTCGGACCACTCGCCTACTATTTTTACAATCACTGGGATTCTGAGAGTGAGTAAATATTTTTACTGTTGTTTAAAATTTAAACGAGCTCATTGTGCAAAAAATAAATTAAAAGGAAATAGGTAATAGGTAATTAAAATTTTAATGATAATTTCATACTACTAATGCTCATAATAATACTTCTGCTAAGCCAATGATTTGGTCCTTCGAACACAAACAAGGTCTTCTTCTTCGCCGTCTTCAGCAAATCTCTGCATTAAATACCTGTCTAGCCGAACGAAACGGCAGAGCCAGCGCAGCCCTACATACATAATTGGTCATTACAACCCCTCAGTCAAGATTATGGAGCTAACTCTCACACCACTTATGTTGTGTATCTTAATTTTATAAATGATTGGCGGGATCTAAAGTTTAAAGTCGATTCCGAACGATCGTTTTTTATAAACTTTTCATGGCAATTTTATTTACCCTCAGAGTTTTGCCAGAAATCTGCTGAGAGGCAGTCGCCGAAGAAATATTTGTTTTCATATTTTCAGTTTGAACCGCGGTCTTACGTCTAATAAGCCAACACACTACCTACTAGACTACGGCGACTTCAACGGAACGCAGTCGCTGGATGTTAATACGCTGCACTAATTTTCTCTAGAAATCAGAAAAATTCATTGTAGATAACAGCCAAGATATTAAAAGCCCCGTTATATTTACGCTGTTATTTCAAAATTTTTAGGCAAAAAATAAGTCTGGAAATACTTTTTGTTGAATCAAAAATGTTTCACTTTGAATTTCATACAATTGGCGCAACTGTGGTTGGTGTGTCACATGTTTCACTTTGAGTATCGAGAGTTTCAGAGAGCTATTACTCATGTTAACCTTAAGAAAGATGCTTGAATTCATAAAATTAGCTGCAGGTGCTTATAGAGATGCCCTTTGAAAGCGAAACTGCAGCGATAGTACTTAAAACCTCCGTTTACACTTTTCGCTTTATCTTCCTCCACAATTTCCACTTGTCAGCTACTATTTTGTAGGTCCAATGTAGCTAACCATTTTATTTGCAAAGTTTTTCCAACCTGTGTGTTCGGGTCTCTGAGATAAAAAGAATAAGCGATTAATAGTAGTTGAGAAAAAAAGTTGTTTTAAAACATTCAAGTAAATGTCTACTCCCATAATACAATGCCACAGTGTATTATCTGTTCCAAAGGGTTTCGCAAAACCAGTTTATTTAATTACTATTTATAAACCTTCATATTACTCAATTAAAACCACAATATGAAGTATCTTGGTAGTCCAATGGGTGGTGTGCTAGACTACTAGCGTGTGGGTTGTAGGTTCGCTTCCCAAAAGTGACTCTGATCTGTTATACCACACTGAGCATAAGGTCGAAGCTACTCAGTTTATAATTACAAATTAATTAATAAATTTTAAATTAATAAATCAAATTAAAATTAATAAATCAAATAAAAAGCAATCAAGGCCATGAAAGCAATTTTACTTGAATGGAGTTTATATTACAATATTTTTTTGACTATGAATACATGTACAAAATCGTAAACTATAGTTTAAATTATTTTGATACAAGTTTCTATTATCCTTTGTTCGAGCAATGAACTTAAAATAAACATTCTCGTCGTAAAATTAATCGCCCCCTTCTTTCTTCTCCTTTATGGCATCCTATTAAATAATTTAAACATTAAGATCGTATGCAGATAAATATGACATAGGAATACCTTAAATCTCTCCTCAAAAAGAGACAATTCAGCCAGAAGATCTGTGATTGCATTCATAAATGCCTCATGTGGCGAATATTCGGCTGTCGTTTGAATACGTATGACAAATTTATGCTCAAGTGGATGTGGAACTTTGTAGCCCGCAAACAATACATTGGGATCCTTTAGCAACTGACTATTATTTTAAAAAATTAAAATAATATAAATTTAAATAAATAAATATTGAATGAGTGGATTTTCTTACTTTCTGATCAAATTGCCTAGAGTGTGATCCTCCTTGTTAACCGTAAATATGGCTGCGTTTGTAACTTTTGTGTCCAATTCTTTAATGATTCTACTCAAACATGAAAATTTATAAAAAAAAAATTACAAAAAAAATACATTTGATAACTTACTTTTTTTCACCCTCGTAAAGTAAAAATGATTCAAATGTTGGTGGAGCGTTCATTTTTACTAATAATTTTCTAAATAATATAAACAGAAACCTTTACCACACAAAACCTTTCTAGACTTTTATTTAGCCGCAGAGTACCAAAACATTTGATTCTTCTTCTTCTTGAGTTATGTTATCATTGAAAGTGATAACATGAAGCAACGAGTAATACATGAAGTGTTGTAGTTCAATTTACGACGATGAAATATTTGCAAAAGCGTTGCATTCAAAAAGTACTTTGAACAACAATTCCCACAGACTTTACCGTACCGTCAAGCTTAAGTCGTTTATTTAGTGCATCAAGGTTAACGCATGTTTAAATTAGGATCGATTAAAAATTAACGATATCAAATTGGTATAATGAAGAGTGAGAGTTTTGAAAATTAAAAATAAAATTTAAAAATAAACATATTTTCCCTATTGCACGCGCTCAATACATATTGAGCTTGCTACCCGGTCCTTTTCTACACAAAAACATAAAACGTCGTGCAACTTAATTGACCCTCTAAATCCACCTAAAACATACTTTTGATTTTAACATTATGGTTAAATGGCAATACTTAACGGTGGTGATATTTCTCTGCTAGAAAAAAATTAATTCTCGTGCCTTTTTTAAATTATCTTTCTCTTTTGATGTTTTTATAACTTGAGTCCAATATTTTTGTATTTTTTGTTTTGTGAAAATTTGTACGTCTTTATTTGAGTTACTTTAAAAATCTATGAATTAATTTTGAATTTCAAAACAATCAACGCTGAGTTTTCGTTTTCCGCCAAATTGTTGTGTTCTTTGTTACTGCAGCTCTGTTTTTTGTAGTTGGAAGAGTGAATAAATGAAAAAACGAAAGAGTCAGTAGGACAGGATAATTTGGGTAAAATTTTGTTTGCTATACTGTGTATAATATTTGTGCAAACGATATAGTGAGAAAAAGCACTCTTAAGAATGGAAGAAGAAAATAAAATGAATAATGGAGAGGAACTACCAAGTAATTCTCTTGAAGAACCAAGTGTTACTATGCTCGATGTCCTTGAGGAGGAGAAGATGCTTGAGGAGGAATATGCTGCTGTATTAGGAGCATCCGATGAAAAAAGTTGCACTTATATACAGGGAGCAGTGAAGCGTCAAGCTCTGTATTCGTGCTTAACTTGTTGCCCTGAAGGACGAAACGACTTGGAGAAATGCGCCGGAATATGTTTGGCCTGTTCTTATCAGTGCCACGAACATCATGAATTAGTTGAATTGTACACTAAACGAAATTTTCGTTGTGACTGTCCAACAGAGAGAACTGGCAGTAATCGTTGTACTTTAAACGGTAGCCTCAAACAACCAGAAAAATTGAACGCTGAAAATATGTACAATCAAAATTTCCAGGGTTTATATTGTAGTTGTCATCGTCCTTATCCAGATCCGGAGCGCACTACCGAAGAGGTCATGTTGCAATGCGTAATTTGTGAGGACTGGTTTCATTTACAACATCTGAACGCTTCAGGTAATGCTGCAAAACTTGCCGATTCTTGCAATGAAATGGTTTGCGATTCTTGTATGGAGCAGCATCCAATTTTGCAAAGCTACACTGCACTAGCTCTGAAAGCAATAGACAATGCGAATGAAAGTGTAGACGAGAATCCAAGTGTTGTCGATAATGCTGCAAAAACTTGTGAGGACAATGATGACAACAAATTAAAGAGCGATTTAGATAAGAGTATTTCCGAAATAATGAATATGAGCGAGAATGTTGGGGAGCCTAAAGCAAAGAGACAGAAATTGGAAATAGCTGGATTGAAAGATGGAGCATGTATTCGTCCAACTTTAGAGAATGACTATATAAAAGGTTAGTATATACTGCACAACATAAGCTGACAGAATACATAGATACATTACATGTTTTGAACAAAAATCGATTTCCAATGGTAAATCTTCCGTTTTCTGATCAATACTTATTTAGCTAATTAAAATCAAAACATTCTAGCGAGGATTAAGGTCTAACTTCTCACTTCTAATGAGAGCCTTGGTGTAAAAGATGAAACACTTATTAAAATGTGTTCCAAAAAAAAAGTTTAACGTTAAAATATTGGACGTTGTTTACCCTAACATTTGCTTAAAAATATTTTCCGGTTTAATGACATTTTATTTCGACAAATATTTTTATAGAATCGAATTTTTTAGCCTCTCACGCCATAAACTGATAAAACTTACAAGTTAAAGTCGAGAGGAAGTCCCCGAAGACATTTTTTACTTACATCGTTTTATTCCAGATGTCTAAGATTTTTTTAAGATTTTAGGTGATTGAGCTAGCAGTTGGATAATCCAACACTTAAACCGATATATAATTTTAAGCGAAAAAGTATCCTTAATATCAAAAAACTATGCATATAGTTATTCAAAACTCATTGACACAGGTTACAAAATTCCAAGAAATGCTTCACTATTATTCATTTTTTTCTTTCATAAAAATAAACAAAAAATTGTAATTTTATTATTAATTCATATTTATTTATTTTAACTCAACACCTAATTAGAAACGTTTACATTTCATTAAAAAGTTGATATTTTAAGTTTATTGGATTACTGCGTATTGATGTTGTTACAGTCTTCTACATTTCTTCTTAAAGAGTTGCCTTGTGTGAATTATTTTTTAGAATTATTGGTTTATGCTCATCCCCATAGATGTGAAATTGATTACAAGTTGGATTTGATAATGGCTAATTCAAAAACATCGATGTTTTCAAGTAAACTTTTTGCTACTTTTACCCTGATTTTTGCGCCATTGTCCTGTTGAAATTATCACTCAACTAGCAAATAGTCTTCAGTCTGAGGCAGCATCCTATCACTTAATATGTCCGCATATTTTTTATTGTTTAAAATTCCTAACACCATTTCAGGAAAAGCATTCCCATACTATAATAATAGTACGAATTTAATTTATTTAAAATAGTGTCTTTCACTTTGGAGTTCATGTCGTGTTTTATTGGGTTAGCCATTCAAATATTTGTCTGTTTGTATCTGTTGTTCGAAACAAAAATTAATTGGAGTAAGACAGCAGCTCCATTTAAATATCTAAGGCGTGAATCTAATTTAAAACTGAGAAAAGTTTTTTAATACAGCGGATACATTTAGTATACACTTATGTATATTAAATAATTATAGAAATGTGCTTTTCAAATCTGTTTGAGTTTTATTTTGTTCAAAAAATAAATTTCTTTTTGCCAAAAGTGTAAGTAACGTTTAGCAAACAGTTTTATTTTGTTCAATAGAAATCGGTTCCATATAATCATTGTAATAATTTGAATTGCATATGTATTTATAATTATAATGTGCATTTTATCGTAATTTAGAACATAAGTAACAGATCGTAATTTTTTTTCCCATCGCCAAAATAAAGAAATCCGTGCTTAGAAGAATTAATTTTGTGAAAGAATGTCATACCCAACCAAATACAGGATTTAATTATTACTAGACGCTCATTACGTTGCAAATTTAACGAGAACGCCTCACATTTAGGAATTACGGTCTCAATAGAATCCAAAAAATCAATTGGATAATTGTAGTCAGTCCGATTGGATAGATTAAACTTAAGATCGTTGCGTGGTAGACGATATATTTGATAGTGCAAAAGATCTTCACTTTGTAAGTTTTTTAAACCGCGAAACATTTGATTTGGGACTACTCTACCATCGGTTAATTTGTACAGAGCACCTCGTGGACAAATTGCGCTTTCTTCACTTATGATAAATACAATAGCAGCCAGGCGTTCTTCTTCTTTAAGTTTTACATCTTCGGGTAGGCTGGCCAATATTGTTTGATTAGCATCGATATCGAAGTTGGGGTCCTTGAATAGAAAATTATTTTGGTTGTTTATTAGAAAACCTTATTGACTTACCAATTTGACGGTTGTAACTAAACTTGGATCTCCGGAAAACGGTTCGCGCGATAAAATAGTAGCTTGAAATGTTTTTGGGCTGTGAACAAATGGCAGCATTTGCCATTGATATCCATCAATACTATAGAAATATTTGCGATCTTTTAAACAATCCCTTAAATACCCAAATGCTATATAATAGTCTTTGACAATGCCTTGAATTCGACCCCAAAAATAAATGCCAGCGAAACGATTTTCATTTTGCAAAACTATTAGTGAATTTTCAATTAAAATCTTCTGTTCGGGCGTTAGTTTAATGCCGCAGTACATAAGACACTCAAGTCCTTCTTGAAAGTATTCTATATTCATTTATTGCGTTTTCTTTTATTGGCAAATAGAAAGTTAGAAAATAATTATGACAGTTTTTCAATATTTTGTGTGATAGTTTTAAATAAAATATTGAAAACATTGTAAGTAGATGGTAATTTGATTGAATTGCTTTTCGTTTATTTACATAGGTCCAACATTTTGGGGACTAGATTGGAGAGCAGCACTTTGCCGATGTTCTTCATGTATGGATGCATATAAGAGCGAGAAAATTGAGTATCTTTTAGACCCCGACGATTCTGCAAATAGCTATGAAGAACGAGGTTTAAAAAAGCATCAAACTGAATCGTCTTACGAGCAAGGTATACGTGCTTTAGCCTCTATTGATCGAATACAGCAAATTGATGTCATAACCGAGTATAATCGAATGAAGGATAAGCTAAAGGAATATCTGCAAACTTTTGTCGCCAACAATAAGATTGTCACTGAAGAAGACATAAATCGTTTCTTTGTTGAAATTCGTAGTGAAAAAAATAAGGAAATTGGTATACCATATATGTGTCGCTAAAGATTCAATACGACTTCAAAATACGCAGAATTTTTCCCCATAATTATAATAAGAACTTACTTACATACATATATATCCTAAACATAGTATTCATATATAACTAAATGTTTTTATTCATTACGTACGAACATACATTCCCGTTTGTGGTCAACTTATTTTCAATAAAAACTTATTTATATTTATTAATGTTCTTTAAATAAAAAAGTTATAATTACATGATAAAATGAAATTTATCTGAGATTACTTTTTGCAGTTCAAGAAAGCTGCGAAATTCATTTTCTGATTGCAAGTAGCGCAGCGTCAGTACGTTTGAATAGAAAAGTTTATAATGATTTTATACTTTTTATATTTTAACTTAAAGTTTTTCAGTGGATTATCCGAAGGCTTTAATGAAGTCATACTCTCGACGTATTCCTTCGTCATCTATCATTGCTAAAATTCAATTTAGTACATATGAACACAATAGGAAATTCAGATTTTTTTTCTTTGTTTTATTGAATGCTTGAACTTTTTTCTAAACGATTCATCATCTAAATAAAATGTTATTTTACAATTTTTTTTACATATGTACATACATATGTACATCTTTATGGCTGTAGTAATTTGTATATGTTCTATTGCACTGCACATATTTATGTATGCCAATAATTTTGTTTTATTTATATGCGATATATACTTTAAAATTTAAAAAGTATTAATAATAATCTTAAAATTAATGTTGTTTTGTTTATTTCTTATAAATTAAAATATCAAAAACTGAGATTCTTTTCTTATTTACTTTTTTTACAATTTAAACCCTGAAATAATGTTGTATAACTAATTTATTTATTATTTTTTGGAATACAGTTGTTCTAAAAAATTTCTTTTTATAAATTGATTGATCTGAATCCTGCGTGCACTGTATTAAATTTAACGTGATTTGTCAAAAAATATTAGGTAGATATTGAAAGGTTGGATATTCGCAATTCTTCAGAATTTTGAAGTGGTACCAAATCATCTAACTGGGAGAGATTGAAGAGAGATGGATCGGTTGTTATATTTGATTCTTGTAGTTGGTTAAATATCATATTGTTTACAGCTTGGACTTGTATATTGGACGAATAGTTAACCGATTGGCATTGTGTTGGCATAATAATGTTGTTGATATTGTTGTTGGGTGTATTTTCATTTGTATAGATGGGTGTAAAACTACCGCCACTGGTGCGATTCACGAAATTGTTCGACGCCTGGTATTGTGCTTGTTGCGGAGAACTCATGTTCATATTGGTGTTGTTATTACTAGTGAGTTTATTAATATTGTTTGTGCTACCGCCATAAAAGATATCGTTTCCGTTAAATATGTTATCGCAGTTGGTATGGGTTTGATTATTGTTGATATTTGCTGATATATTGAAATTATTTTCCAAATTCATCATACTTTGATTGTACATATTTGACATCTGAGTCTGACTTTCAGCACTGGAATTTCGCATTAAGCCTGGAGATGGTGTGGTCATATTTCGAATCATCATTGGTGATGTCGGTTGTGGCGATGGCGAACCTTGATAATTATTTCTATATGTATTGTTGCAAAAGTTTGGCGACAAAACTGAAATGAAATTTTTAAAAATTCTAAATTGTAAGTATTAATAAAACATATAAAATTGCTTACATGGTTCTGCTTTCACTTCGGGCATTAAGGGGTTTATCGAAGGTGACTGTAACGCTGGTTGAATATTCCACATGGAAGTATTGTCAATTGTCGCTTAAATATAATTATAGAAGAGAAATTAGTTTGTTTTACGTTTAATCTAAATCGCATTTATAGATAGTTACATGCACACATACAGATATTTTTACATAAAGTACATAAAGTTAGGATAATTATTTTACAATTAAATATCATGCACATTAAAAAACATTTAATTGAATAGAGTACCATGATGTTGGAGTCACTTAATTTATTGAAAATATTGATGTATGTAATACCTGTCCCAATGAAGGTAATTATTTAAAATATATAAAATTATATAAAATTTGTTACCGACAATAAGATTATAAGAAACGCTAACATTTAATGTAGGCGAGATAGATGTTTTGAAAACGAATTTATAGAATTCTTTTAATTTCAATTTGACCGAACCTCAAACGTTTTATTTATGTTTAGTTTTTTTTTTATTCTCTTGAATTGAAAAACACGTTTTTCTAACAACTTTTATTTTATATTTTTGTAAATATATTCTGTAAATTTTTTTAACATTTAAATACACGTTAACAAGCAAAACAAAAAAATAATGCCATTATATTAAACAAAAGTTAGGCATGAAAAAAAGCAACAAATACATGTTTTTCTTACAAAAAGGCAAATTGAGTTGTTGCAATATAGCTACCATGTCTATGGATTCGTATTGTATCTATAATTGTATGTACATATGTTATTAGAAATATAATATAAAAAAGCTGGCAAAATAAAAATTACATTGAATTTGTACATCGAATACACTGATAGAACGAATTTAACTTACAAATTAAAATTATATTCTGTTTCCAATCACCAATGATCGTTCTGATGATAAATATGCATGTGAAATGCATCAACTAATGAAATATGTACGTAGATGATTTAATATACTTTAAAATTAATTCCAGAAACTAAATTAAGTTTTTAGTAATACTTTATTATTTTTAAATCTTTTACACATTTATCAATAGTATTTAAGTTATAAAGATTTTATTGTTTCCTTAAAATATAAATGTTTATTGGTCCTTTGCTTGAATTACATTGAAGTAATAATTATTGAATAGTTTTGTACTTAAAATGAGAATTTTACATCATTTGTAAGCTTCTCCCAATTTTATTAGGAAACCTTTATTTTTCTTAAAATGTAAATTTTTTTTATTGGTCCTTTGTTTCAATTAATATACAAGTCAAATTAACATTTTTTTTAACATTTCAAAACATTTCTCATTTTCATTAGGAAATTATAAAAACTTTTGTAAAACTTTTTATTTTATTTTTATTATTTTTATTTTTTTTTTTTAGGAATATTTTGATTTCTACCTTTAAATTGTTAACTTTTTATTGTTTTTTATGTAAATACTATAACATGATTTAGGAAATTTTTAATATATGCTTATAGTGGGTATGTGCGGTATCTGTGTGCATAATGTTTTAGGAAATATTTTAGCTTTTGCTACATGAACATGGTCATGTCATGTAATGAACTGTTTGAAAAATAATGATAAAAATTGTTATAAAATCAAAATCAATAAATAAATTTTAATATACAAGTCATCTCGTCTGTGTGTCTATGAAAAGGAATATGTTTTTACGATTGATTAATTTTCAATTATTTTTTTCCATTTGAAAAATTTCTTATATTTTATTGGTAATAAATTAAGACATTAAAACAAACATATTATATGTTTTATTATAATATTTTTATATATTTCGAAACAATTCTTCAAGCCTACAATCTAGATGTATTGTTCATAATATTTGTTTTATGAAATATTTATTATACATATTCAAATCTATATATGTATGTTCAAATGTAAAATGTATTGATTGTGTTTTAGAGATTTTTAACAATTGGTGATGGATAATAATAAATTATCGATTGTTTTATTATTGTATATTTTTTTTTTTTTTTTTTTTTGGAAAACAAACGCAATAATTATTAAGAGTAGAAGTGTCGAAACAAGATTATTTTATATTCGTATATTTCTAATACTGTGTGTGAATGTTACAAATTGAGCAATATTTATTTAAATTTTCAACAATATGGTCCCGACATTTTTTTATATGTACATATGTACATACGTACATATAATTTGATTTAAATTCTTTTCAGAGTGCTTATTCTTAATTGTTTAAATATTTATCTAATATTAGTAATTAATAAATCAAATTATTATTTATATATTTAGTAAAACAAATTAGTACTAATGAATTAACAAATATTATTAATTATAAAAGAAAATAAAAATTGCATATCTTCTTAGTATGTGTGTTAATGATTAAATGAATGAATGTGTATTGTGTTGTGTATCTGTAGCACTATGATTATCCAATGAATAATAAATTAACCAAACACCTTTTATAAAATATGTATGATGGTATATGTTGTGTATAAAATAAACAAAATAATAATAAGAAAAACTTACAATTCGACATGTTACATTGCATTTGATTTTGTTCGAGTTGCTGTATTTCTCGTAATATGTTCATTGGATTACCACCTGTTCTAATACGTTTTCGTTTGATATTATCTAAAATGAATATTTTTGTTTATTTGAAATAAGAAATTCTAAACATAATCAGATAACTAAAGAAAATAATTTTTCATTTGACTAGATTTAAATTGCATTGGTCCATTGCTTGTTTTCATATTTAGCACTTTGGGGAAAATAAAATATATTTCTACAATATAAATACAATATACATACATACATACATACATACATTCATACTTATACAATATTAAATAAATTAATTTTGTGTATGCATTGAACTTTCTGGACACCAAAAACAACTAACTTTTTAGTAAAAAAAAAAAAACAAAATTAAAAATTTAAACAAACTATTAACAAACAATTTATGATACAACAGAATCTAATAAATTTATAATTGTTTTTGTTTTTGTTTTTCTTTTCTTTGGTACATATTAAATTTTTAAATAATTTACCAATTGGATCGAACCTATTTCAATTTGTTTTTAAATTTATTATTAAAGAATTATTTAAAAGTCATTAAATCAAAAGATCAAGAAAAAAAAACAAAAACCTGTTTTCTTTATTTAGTGAAAACCGTTTGCAGCTGCTAAACGCATTGCTACTTCTTCTGGTGTCAAAATGTTTTGATTTGAGAAAATGTTTTCCTCATTATCTGTAATATTTTGTGGTGGCATACTTGTATAGAGAGCAAAGTGTTCAGCCTCAGACAAATCTACACTAGGATCTAAAATAACACCATAGGCGCCTTCGCACAAATTTTTAATACTTTGACGGTCAGCAATGGCTATGAGTTCCATGTTACCATCCGATATGGGAATTTTTGCCAATTCCAAAGCACTTAAAGTCTTACGATCCAAATGTCCACCATCGTATTTTAAAGTACATGAGCTAGAGTATGATCTCTCTTGTTTTAGTAAATTCTCACAACTATCATCCTTAAGGGGTATGTGAATGACATCAGCATTGCGTTGAGCTGGACGTTTGCCTGAAACACTGCTAGCGCTTCTTCCAACAGTTTTTCCAGACTTTGCGTTAGATTTGGGGTCAAGTTCCATACAATTTGATTGTAATGACTTGACTGAACGTATTGAGGACCGATTGTTATCGTTCATTGAAAAGTTACCAATGCTAGGTTCACGACTCTGATTGGGGGTAGTTTCTTTGGAATAGGATTCATCTCCTACGACTGTAGGCTTACTTTTCTTACGAGAGAACAAACGTGCGAAGAATCCTTGCTTTTTTTTGGGCGAAGGCGTTGAAGTAGCAGATCGTTTAGTAGGACTTTGATCTGGAGTACGCATAATAATTATTTGAGATGGTGGTCGAGAAGTAATACTTCCATTACGACTACTGCTAGCTGTATTGCAAGGGGATGTATTAAAATTCAAACCAGATTCTTTAGAGGGTTTAAGTTTTGGAGGCAAAGGGGGTAAAACTTGATCTCTAATAGGAGATGGTGATCGAGGGGGTAAAGGAATAGGTGGCGAAGGAGATGTTTCAGGCGTGGGTGCAATGTTTACTTTAATTTGAGGTGCATGTAGATTTGTCACCACTACCAAATCATTTTCAATGCTTTCGCATGATTTCTTCTCATCTTTATCAGCCACCTGTTGTGCGTTAAACAATGAATTGTCATTAGGAATATCTATTGGGTTCGTTAATGCTATTTGTAGGCTTGTATACGTTGCGGTTTCATCAAAATTCTCATCAATGTCAACTGAAACTTGGGCACTGGCAGAACAATTGCTACATTCAACACTGTCAGTCCAATCACGTTTGTTTTCCATACTTTGTTGATTTTCTTTAAAACGATGGTTTCTGTCTAGTGTTAAGCTCCGTTTCGTAAGCAACTCATAAGAATATTTGTCATCTAAGTCTATGTCCTGCTCAATTAGGTCTGTGCTTATAAAGTTATCATCCATCATGTCAGTTGTCTGTTTTGATGATTTTAAAACGGTTGATATTTCATTAAATTCTCCATCAGTTAAAGACATATTGGCACCATTTTCTAGAACTGTACTATCAGTTCGTTCGAATTGATTATTTTTTATCCATTCGGTAATTTTATCTACATTTGTTAGTTCTCTTTCATCTAGAATCTCATCTATTGGAGTAGAAGTTTGCGTGGTGTCATCTATGATGGGAAAAGTTATTTGTGGCACTGGTACCTCAATTTCTATATCACTGTTACTGCGTTCAGTGTAGCTAAGGTTGTCAGTAAGGTCTTTGTCAATGTCCATGTCATCATAGTCATTGTCGAAACTTTTCTTAGGACGTTTGTGGGCCTCAATGGTATCAGAACTAAGAGGTTTACTAGCTGAACTATCACTCATTATCGTATCATCGTTATCGTTATCGTTTTCATTGTCATCGTCATATTCACCAGTATCAGACAATGAGGGCACTGAATATTTTGTAGCAGTTGTTTCACTATCCAATGAGAGAATTTGCTGAAATATTTCCATATCCTGTCTACGTTTTAGCTTACGCTGTATTCGCGGGAACAATCTCATACCTGGATCCGGATAATACTCAAATGGTAAAGCTTCACTCGTTTCTCCATCAGAAGGCCGGTATAGTTGAATATAAACCTATCGATTCACAATAATTCTTTTTATTTACTAACACACTTGAGAATATCTTTCAAGAGTCTTACTTGCACTTTGTGATTGACATCGGGATTAATATATCTCGGAGTCTTAAAAGTTATGGCGGCTTGTTTATGTACATCTGTCTGTTGAAATTCTCCAAAGCCTTCCCAATATAGTTCATTGTTTCTTATTTCGAAGAAACGAACTTTAATATCATCTTTGGGTACCTTTTCACACAATAAAATTATTTTATCACCTCCAGCAACCTTGGCTGCACAGCTACACAAACGGCAAATAACTAAATCGTTAATTGATTTCTTATCGTATATAGGGTCCGATACAACTGGTGGTATAGGAAATGGTTTCTTGACTCCTGGAATCGGTATGAACGCTTGAAAACACAAGCGCACTACATTCAGATCTATTGAGGATGGTTGATCCTTGTGGGCGAAACCAGCTGCAATTAAACACAATAATTTTTATTTTAAAATTGTTAAACGTGTAAGGGTTAGTTAATATTAATTATACTGACTTTTGAACGGATCAATTCGTTTTCGTTCTCGCTCCTCGAGTGCATCTTTTATATCTTTCTTCCTTATGCACTGTATACCCAAATTACTGAAAACTGCTCTCATTGGAGGACCATTAATGGTGGCTAGGCATACGCCATGTTCGCAGCCTTCTTTACCAACTAAATTATGTGGATGTGGTCTGTAAGGTTCTTCTTTGGTGACACAAGAAACAACGACTTTGACTTTTCCCTCATAGCCTTCTATTTCGATTGTTGGAAATGTTTTATTCTCTGGTGTCGAATGAACACCTGGTATAGAACCTGCCGATCGTCCTTCACAAATATAACGAAACCGAAGCCCTTTTAGAGCTGGTTGTTCCACAATTTTTATACGCACTCTTTCGAAATTTGGAATATTAGGTTGTGTTATACTGGAAAAAGTGGGTGATGAAGAGGCAGACGAAGTGGATGATACAGATGGTGGATTGCATATTGTATCTGTTAAGGTACTAAGAACGTCATCTACTGCAAATATTAAAATTAAAAAAAAATCCTTTAACAATTACACTTCACACATACAGTTCGCTGAGACAATTTAATTGATTTATGAGTTAAATTTTTAATTAGACATGAAAAGCCATGATATTAAAATTTATTTTGTATTAAAATTAGCAAAACTTAAATCAGTTAAACTCAGCAAACTTAAATCAGTAAAAACAAAAATTTTAAACCATAATGTTTTCCAATAAATTTGAAAGTAGTTGGAATTTACAATTTTTTTTATTTTAACGGGGATACTAATCTGAATCAAATTCATCGATAATTATTAGACGGCAAAAGGGGAGGAAATAATTATTTAATAAATATGTTCATAGTTTACATATGCATATACATATAAATACAGGTGTCGGTCATAGCTAAAGCACTAACCCCTAAGATTTATTTATATGTATAAGTTTTATAAGAAAATGCCTTTTATTTTTATTTAACATTATTAAGTAGTTACTCTTCAAATACTTACTTAATTAGTCATTACAGCCCTTAAGTAAGGGATTACATATTTTTAATGTAGGACCCGAACTCACTGATTTTTCATGACAATTTTATTCTACTCTTAGAGTTTTTACTATTTTTTTCAAATTTCATTTTATTCGGGAGCCTGAGACAGAAGTTGAACCACGGTCTCTAGTCCGATATATCAACACACACGGTGCTAATAACACAAGTTTAATAACTTATCATTTAATATAAATATACTTATCATTTAATATTTTGAAATGCAACAATGCTTAAAAAAGCGTAATAAGAAAGTAACGAAGCAGGACCACCACTTCATGTAGTGTCTAAAAAATTTACTACGGCACTGATTATTTAAAATTTAAGCTAATGATATGCCGCCATCTACACGATTTTGTAAATCAGAAGAAGAAAATAAAAGAAGAAGTAATACCTGGTAACTGAGTTCCTACACAGTTAATTGTAAGTCAGTTTAAAGCTAAAATTATTGCCTGCAGGCTGTCACGGGATATTCTGTTTTCTGACGAATTCAAATACCATTAATAAAATTCATATGAAATAAGACAAATACGAAGACCAAAAGGTGATCGGCTATATCCAAAGTATTGCAAAGCAACTGTTAGGCACGTTGTTAAGGCAGTGTAGTGGTGTGGGGTTGCTCCCTTGGTTAGGGAATTTTAGTTTTATCGTTTTTTAGTAGGTAGTGTGTTGGCTTATTAGACGAAAGGCCAGGGTTCGAATCCCCGGTCAGACAAAACGAAATATGAAAAAAATATTTCTTCAGCGACTTCCTCTCAGCAGATTTCTGGCAAAAACTCTGAGAGAAATAAAATTACCATGAAAAGTTTCTCAAAAAAATCTGTCGTTCGGAGTCGACTTAAACTGTAGGTCCCGCCACTCATGTATAAAATTAGCACACACAACATAAGTGCGTGGTGTGAGAAGCTAGGCCGTAATCCTGACTGAAGGGTTGTAATGCCCAATTATGTATGTATGTTTTTTATCAGTGCAGGTCTTTTTAGTATCATAGTAATTTAAAAGAAAAATTGTTGTATGTGAACAACAAGTAAATGAATAATTGAAAATAAACTTTAAAATAAAGTGCAAAAATCATTTCTTTATATGATGGTATGAACAGGAATGGAAAATTTGAAATTTTTTACTTTTTTAAGTATTTATTTCACTATATATACTGAAATACATTTTCATACATACATATACGAATTCAGTAAACGAATGGATCTCATACACGATTGTATAAAGTCTTTCAAACAGAAGGGAACGTTTTTTTAAAGTTCTAATTAAAATCGCCTCATTATTACTGGATTATTAGATAAGATGGCGTTGATAAAAATAAATAGTGGAAATCAATCAACATCTTGGTTACTGAAATTATTCTATCACGTAGGTAATGTAAAACAAAAATTAAAAAGTACTTTAACTATCGAAAAAGCCGCATTATTTATCGTAAACAAAATATAACACTAAAGCGCTGAACTTTCCGTCTCTGGATATTAACCGCAAAGTAAATATTTTTCATTGTTTTATCATTTGCATTTTCCTTGCCAGATGGATACAAAGTCTGACGTCAATACAATAAAAAAAATTAAATAACAATGACTGATCGTACTAGTATAAGCATTTTATTTTATCTCATCGATGCCACTGGTGTGTTTTCTTTCGTTTATTTATTTATTCCATCGATTGATTTACTAATTTTGAAACACACAGAATAAATATTGAACTGTGTAGCTTTTAATTGTTTATCTTGAAATTACAAAAACAAAAAAAAAATCATATTATTTTCTATAAGTTACAACAAGTAAAAGAAATGAATATACATACATATGTACATATTTATAGACATAGAATACAGTGTACAGTATAAGTGTAGGTATCCTAATTTATTTAAGCAATTTTTTGAATTTTAAGCAAAAAATTTGTAAAAAATATTTGATGATTTTTTATATTATTTTATCAATTTATTTATATTTCATAATAAAACAAAAAATTATCAATGAATTCAATAAAGGAAAAGAAGACTGTTTTGCAATACAATATCCCAAACTGTTAGAATGTTATAAATAAAGTTGATTCCTGATTAAAATGTTGAATAATAAATAATAGTTTATGTAAGATACATCAACTATTTTAATAAATATTTGTTAAAAATTCATAAAATTGTTTACATAAATTATAGCATATGAAATTTATGCTATCCACTGTATATAAAATATTTTGTAAAAAAATGTTTTTTGATTAAACTTTACTTGTATCTTTTTTCTTCTGTGTTGAATAATTTTGATAGGAAATTAATTGCAAATCATTAAGTGTTTTTGAAAGTATGTTTAAATAGCTACTATTTGTTAATTGGCCCATATTGTATTTTCTTAATATTTATTTGTAGCAATATTACGAACAGTGGGGTTTGAGTATTATTTTTTAAATTTTTTTATTCAATCATTAAATTTGTGATGCGGAACTGGGGCGACTTTATGTTGTCCTATACGAAAAAAAAACGATTTTGATTGAACTGCAGGGATTTTTAATAAAGAAAATTTAGAAAATGAGGAACAATTTTCTTTCGCAATTTCCTGACGCAATTTGAAATTAATTTTAATCGAAAATTAAAAAAAATATTTAAATGTCTCAAATATAGGTATACGGTGGAAATGAGGAAATGATGATGTAAATTGATAGACTAATAATTGAATTAGAATTTTTTTTTATTTCACCTACTGCTATGAATGCATATATTTAAATAATTAATTATATTGAATTCACTTTTTTTACTTACGCATTGTACTGAATTCATTATGTTCATCGTTTTGAAGAACGTTTTCTATTAAAGAAAAAAGAAAAGAAAAGAAAAAAATAAAATTACACAATTGTAATCGACCACAAAAATAAAAGCAATCTAAAATATGATATTTGTATACATATAATGTATCATCTCTCGAACGGTTAAACATTATAGAATTTAGTACTAAGGTCTGCCAAATTACAGATGCAAACTTTAAAAATATATATACCAAGTTAAAAATATATTCCTACATATTCAGATTGATAACTCATTTCAATACTAGCAGAATGCAAATTAAAGTCAGTACTGTATTCAAAATATAGCATACGGTTATGAATATTGAAAATTTGTTAATGTTGAGATCCGTCAGAACACTTTTGAAAGTACTATTTCGCTAGTTCGAAGACATAGTGACTGATACACTTTTGGATAATTACCTTATTATTAATTGATTTTTAAATGCCTCGGACTGCAAGAAATACATCAGACATGTACCAGACAACAAAGATATGTGTCTTGAATTAATTGAAACTGATTTCATTGTCATTGAATGCTTTCGCATTAATTTTTTCAACAATTTTTACCGTGACATCAACAAGAAAAGAAATTTTAATTTACATAAAATCGAGGGTTTATAAAAAAAGCAGGAATATATTGGAAGAGAGGATGCTACTTCACGCCTATAACTAAATATTTAATCTTTCAGCACGCCATATTAATGTTTTATTACTATTTTTTTAAGAAAAAGGTTTTAATATCTTGTACTGGCCAGCTCAGTCACCCGAACGTAATCTCAATGAAAGTTTGTGGAAAATTGTAAATAGAAGAATAAATTACAAATTTGATATCAAAAATGAGAAGATAGAAGATAGTTCAAAGATGAACGAATCAAACTTAACAAAAATAACTCTCTCATCCTGTGAACACAGATTTATTGTTCAAATAAAGTGACAAACCAAAATGTGGGTATAAATTCTAAAAATTTATACAGACTTATAACATGAATGTATCGTGACTTTTTGTCAAAGTTGAAACGTTACTCTCATAAAACTATCAGTATCGTTGAAAAACGCCAGCAAGGGTTATAAATAAAATTGCGGAATAAAAAAAAACATTGCTTCTAAGAGCGGATCGCAATATAACACCTCTAATATTAATTTTTTATTAAAATTTATTTTTTTTTTCCAAATTACAGATGAAAATGTAAATGAAATATAAAATTCAGAAGGATACAAACGAACAAGAAAAGAAAATAACATTTATTGTTTATAAATATTAATATTTAGTATTAATAATAAAAAAAAGAAATTACACAAGGATATATAAATTTGACTTTGTTTTGGGTCTCAAGTAGAGATACCTACAATAGATTTACAAGTTCTTATTATTATTAGCAATTTTAAGTAAAATTTCCTTAATAAAGGATTAGAAAGCTATTTTAAATTATCTAAGAGAATTGGAAAAATTGTATGTTAACTCTTTTGTTTTGAAAACTGCTGTAAACGTTTTACATTATTTATCTTTTAGAAAATAAACAATTAAATTTATCATCTTGTGAAAGAATTTCTGTTTACTATCATTATTTACTAGACATTAACTATCAATAAAAACGCAGCGTTATTAGCGTGCCTTATGTATTGTTATATTTTTTGTTTAAAATTTTTTTGGCATTTAAATTATTTTTAAAAAAATTTAAGTTTACTATTAACCGATTTTTCTTCTTCTTGATAACGTAATAATTATATTAATGTTTACTTCTGGCCCTTCAGTTGAGGTTCTCTTTTTTGTATTTTCCAGTTGAACAAAGAAATTTTCCAATCGATTGCGCACGCGACAAGCTACTGAGATTGTAATTAATGTTATAACATAAATCCATTCATATGTATAAGTACATGCATGTATATGTGTAGGTACAAGGATAAGGTGTGTGTATATATAAAATCTACATATATAGGTGTATCCTTTGCCGTAATAACATTTTGTTGTTTTAAATACCGTTCTAAAAATATTACGGAACACACGTCATACATACATACACATGTTTACATATTTAAATTTACTGAAAGTAAAAAGAGGATAATAATACGAGGATTGCTAGGAAAAAAAATTAATAGCTTTAAAATCTATGAACGGCGTATTATTTACAATTGCAAAGCATAGCAAAGCGAATCCTGTTTATTTGTAATTTGATTGGGAATTTATTTAAAATTAAAGACTTTGAAAAGAAAAATAATAAAAAAAATTCATATTTACCCTTAGCACTCAGGGAAAAATATATTCAAGCCAATAAGGACAATCAAAATTTGTCAACTGGCAAGTTTGTATAGTAATTGGATGTATGGACAACTTTGTTTTGATCAATTATTAATGATGTGGCTATTCAATATGGGTATATAACATGGATAAGGCTTAGTACAGGGCAATAAATAATAAATAGCTTCAAAACTTTGTGAAGTTATCTTGATTTACTTACTTAATTGGTCACTATAATACCTTCGTCAGGATTACAACCTAGCTTCATGTTTAGTTTATAATTTGATAAGGAACTGATACTTATCGAAACCTTTGAAATATTACGCTATTAAATATCACAAAGTTTTTCATTTATGTACATATTTAAGCAATCAATAAATGTATTGTAAACAATTCCGTTATGTATACCTTTTCGGAATGTAGGGCTATAGGGAAAATTTTGTTAAAATTTGATTAATCAAGTTTTCTTCAATTAAGCGTGTAATTGGTCTACCATACAAGGATGATACTATACTAAGGCGATAGCAGGTTCCTCTGATATTGTGTAGAACATTTTTAGTTGTGGAATAATTTATTTTCTCAAAAGACGGCCATAATGGACCCTCCTATGGTATTTGTTGTTGATGTTATGTCATCTTCGGTACGATTGGCTTTCTAGATGGTTTATTAAAAGCCTTCAAATCTCTTCGTTTTTAACTCAATTCGAAGTGAAGAAAATGTTTTCGCTTTCATGGAAATTTGAACTAGGATCAGCTAGGTTCATGGTCAAGCATATTAACAAAACATCATGCTAAGTTTGTTATATAGATAAGTAAATTTATATTGTAATATATGTATGTAAAGAATAATTTAGTGGGTTTTAGTTATTTTGATAATCTATAAAAATGTAAAAAAAAAATAAAAAAATTCAACAAATCAGGGAAATTGCGTTTTTCATATTCTACAATTATAAAACGATGCTTTTAATCGAGATACTTTTGTACATGGAAAATTTTATTTGCATTCATTATACATGTTGTAATAATTATAACGAAATTAAATTCTAATTTATATCTAAACAAACATGCTTCCAAAATGTGCAATATATTTTAGTGGATATATTCTAGGAAGTTTTTAAAATAATTTCTTAATGAAAATAATTTTAAAATTATTTTTTGGAACTGATCTTCATGATAATATTACGCATATTCATATAAATGTTAAGCGGACAACAATTTTATTGCCAATGTGCATATTTTATTACTTTATTACTAAGTCTCTTGTGATTTGGGATTTTTTTTTACTACGTCAATTTTTCATAAGCTCGCTTATGCGTACTTACATTTCTTATTACTTAATGTGTTGTTTCTTACATCTTGAGGATCTAGATCAGATCAGTTAAGGCATGGGAAATTCTTAATCGCATTCTAACATTAAATGAAAACCACGTGACTGGTTTAAAATTTTTCAAATAGTATATAAATTTATCCATAGAGAAATGCAACAATGTTTTTTTTTAGACGATCCTAAATGTAGTTTATGTGGAAAATTTTAATGAAATAAAATTAAGCATTTAAAACACTAGAACTGTACCTTATCGGCATACACATAAGTCATAATGTCTGCACTTGAGTGACATCAACTACCTATATTTATTGGAAATCTGTATCGTATTCGTATATTCTTCATTTCTTACAATTTTCTCATCTTAGATGTCTAATGTCTAGTCAAAATATTAAAAAGTGTTCAATTGTTGCAAAGATTTCTTTGCCCATATTTTTATTCGACTATATCAGAGTTCTCCTAAAGAATCGTGGTCACTGTTCTAATTTTCATTAAATTAAACAGTATGGCACTGAACGATGTTAAGGGAGTATCGAACAAATTCCTGTTACTAAATATTCTTAGCCAGTTTTTTAATGAGCCAATAATGAAATCCTATTCTACAAATATGATCTATGGCTAAGTGTAGTGGAGTGGCATAGCATAGTCTTCCAATGTCAAACCGATTGGGAACATGCGAATGGCTGAAAACGCATGAGTGGAATTCCATAACAATTAATAACATTTAAAGCTTGCAGCCTCAATGCTATAAAGGAGTTCGAAAGTAATTCAAATACTCATCCATGAATTAATGTCTCTAAGTTCAACACATACAGTGAAATCTATATTGTTCATTGTTAATTCAAACAGTTTGTTTTTCTTGTATTAACTAATTAAAGTAAAAAAAAAATTAAATTAAAATAATTTGAAGAAAAAAAAAATGAAATTATTTTCAAATCTGTGGTAATCTGAATTTTCCATTTGAAATGGCATGTAAAGCCATGGAAAATGAAAATCTTAGGAACAGTATTCCATTGAGTATAAATATTTATTTTATATAAATAAACATTATATAATCGCAATAACAAATTGACATTTTTAATAAGTTTTTCACAACCTATAACCAACTCCATGACAGTCTGCATATTTTTATCAAAGCTTAACAGCGGCGGGATGTAGTAAAGTAAAGTAAAGTTCTTGTTTATTAGAATCAAGTTTTCAGAAACAAGTTTGAAGGTTCCACATTAAACTGTAGAGCAAGCGATTTAGCAAAGAAAATATGCATTAAAAGCTTTTATAACTGCATTGGCTTACACGTCTCCTAGATTTTCGGTTAAAGAGGGCTAATATAGAACTTTAAGAAATTTCCATGAGAACGTTATCTTGCAGCCAAAGAACATAATGACAAACAAACCTTTTGGAATCCTCGAGTATAATTTGATGCAATATAAAAAATGGATTTGACCGCCATATCGAGTGGACAACTTACTTATTGGCTTTCCAGTAGAAAGTTCCAGATGTTATTAAATGTGGAGTGAGCGGATTTATTTTGGAGCCATATTTTATTTTAATCAACTATTAGGATAAGTAAATACATTAATTAGTTAAAGTTTAAAGAATATGCTAGCGGATATTGTAAAGAATATATGAGAATACACCACCTGATTACAAGATACATGCAGCAGAAGAGTGGATATACAAACATTTTCTCTAAAAAAAAAGTAATTCGTGAAATTCACGTATTTCCTTAACATGGTTTAATTTAATTTTTAATTGTGATCACAATCCAATAAAATAAATATTAATTTAGGGTTATTGTGATTTAGTGTTCGAATGATGGTATTTATTTTGTTATAACATTAACACCCATATCCCCCGGGGGGCGAACATCTTCGGATTTTTACACATATAGGACACGATCATCAACAATGTTCGTTAAAAAGAGCGTAAAATTGTATTCAGTAGCTTGTCAGCTTATAAAGAAGAAGGTTCTGCTTGCTTATTCAGGTTTCAATAATACACCCAAAAATATATTACAGTAGGATTCACTATTCACAAATAAGATACACTAATAACATAAAAAAATTAACTCCATTTTTGGACAAATATATGTTAAGTTAAATACGCAGTCTTCAGGGATTTGGCGCTGTACATTTTTTCTATATTTTCCTCTACATATACATACATATTAGGTTACACTTGAAAATATTACTAACAATTTTCTTCTAGGTTATACACATACATACATACATAATTGGCCATTACAACCCTTCAGTCAGGATTACGGCCTAGCTTCTCATCACCACTTATGTTGTGTGTGTTAATTTTATGCATGAGTGGCGGGACCTACAGTTTAAAGTCGACTCCGAACTTTTCATGGCAATTTTATTTACTCTCAGAGTTTTTGCCAGAAATCTGCTGAGAGGAAGCCGCCGAAGAAATATTTTTTTTTCATATTTCGTTTTTAATGTCTGACCGGGGATTCGAACCCTGGCCTTTTCGTATAATAAGCCAACACACTACCTACTAGACCACGGCGACATTCATTCAGGTTATACACATGCCTCTCACAAATACACTCACATTTGGTTATAACCAGACGTCGGCACAAAGAGAACATGATAAAAAATTGATTGCATTTTCGAGAAGCTGTGTATAACCAGAGGATATTGTGTGGTATATTGTGTTAAATTAAAATCGATTATTTCTCACTTAATTAAGAGTTTTGTGATCAAAGCTTACCTTTGGTAAGATTTCTTATGAATAAAAATTCTGAATTATACTCAAAAAATTTTATCTTAGATAAAAGAGCACAGCTAAGTTAACAAAGCTTTGTTAACAAACAAAAGCCTTATTTAAGACCTCTTTTGTCCTTTGAAATCGTATTAATTTTGGCCACAAAAATAAAAATTTTAATTAGATATTGTATATTAACTGTTCCATGTGTTGTATAAAAGTATCACGATTAATGGTGATAAACAGATAAGAATAAAAAATTACGTTGGGATTAAATGCGACTTAAAAAAAGAACAAAAAAAAAAAGAAAAACAATTAAACGCAATATCTGTCTAGTAATCGCAAAAACTCGAAATATTTTTGAAGTACAGAGAGTAAGTAAGTGTACGAAAGTTAGTAATTTGGTCAACCAACAGATAAACATTCTGAAGTCAGGAATCGCCAACAAGCGATGGCCTTTGTAGCAAAATTATAAAAATGTGTTCCATTAGAACTTCACCCAGGTGAAAATTCAATAGTAATGTTGTTAGAAGTACATATTGACTTCCCAATGTTTATCTTGGTATTTGTTATTAAAATCTCATCTCTCACAGGATTTGATATTCCAGCTTTTACATAATTTATCTCAAACAATGTTTAATTTTACACTAATACTTCTCTGTAATATTTGTTTCTATTACAATAAGAAACAACAACTAACAGTTACAGCTATTATATTCATTGATATATTTTTAAATCATAATCTCTTTGCATTTAGCTAGCTAGGTACTAGACTCTAACGATTAGAAGTATTAATATTGTATCTCTCAGATATTGGGTTAGTCATTTAGACTTCTCTAGAATATAGAACATTTTATTCAAAATTGTTATTACATTACACATACCAACAACCATAACAATGACAAGAACAACAACAAAATGAAATTGTTTCAATTACATATCGTTGTAAGCACCAATAGAACACGATATTTGACGAGATGTGTATCACTTTTTTTTACTTGTATTTAATTGCATGTAGGTTGATAAATTACTATGGGTTCTATTGTTTAAATTGTGTTTAAATTGTACTGCTCAGTTTGTTTTACAATTCAGTTCGATTTTATTTAATTTTGTAATTTTTGTACCTTTTCGTTCGTTATTGCCCTACGTTAATTTTCTAACTGATAATTTATTTACTTTGTTCAAACGCCAGTACAGACAACTCGAACAAAAAGAAATATGAAAAAATATTCTTCGGCGAATTTTTCTCAGCAGTCTTCTAACAAAAACTGTGAGAGTAAATATAATTGCCATGAAAAATTTCTGATAAATCTGTTGAATTTGAGTTGTAGTTGCCACTCAACGGGGGTGGTGTGAGAAGCTATATCGCAATCTAGACTCAAAGGGTTGTAAAGACCAAAATCGATTTTCATTGTCTCAAGATAAAGCCGATAAATTCGACACTGACATCAAATTAGTTATACCACCGTCAAGGTATTTTTGAAAGAAATTGGTTTGCTTTAATAAATAATTCAAATTAAACATCGGATAAAATTATGAAAATATTTTTTCTTTTTCCGGAATTAGGAATTCCATAGAGATTTTCATGAGAGAGAAACAACAGAATTAATGGAATATGTTTGATAACTGCGGCTTACAAAATTTAAGATCTTAGATTGTAGCGTCAAATCTGTGCTATTGTACCTTCTTGAGTTTTATCTAAAACTCCTGAAGAAGACTACTAATGTTTCAAGGAGTATTTTCTGGTTTTGTGAATTCGGATGGTACAGAAGAAAAGCTCATCTCGAAATATGACCTGGAATCAGTTAGACCTTATGTAGTCAGTGGGTAAAGTGGAGACTGAATAGTTTTATTTATGTATGTAATCTATTTATATAATTGTAATGTTGGTATTTAAGTAAAAAGTTATTTTTTTATTCAACAATTAATGCAATTAATCCGATTCAATGAATTTTTATTTTTAGCTATTGTTCTCTAATAAATTATATTATTTTAAGAAATTTATATTAAATTTATATTATTTAAAACGTGTTAAAACACGTAACAGTTAAAATATTTCTTACTTACCAATATTATCATTTGGCTCCATATTTAATAAATTTAATTAACACCAAAATAATCAATTTTTATTTTATTTGTTTAAAATTTAGGGGATTTTTGTAAGTGCACATGAATTTCTACAATATATCTGACTGCAAAAACAAGAATTAAAAAAAAAATAGTTGTTTAGATAAATTGAAATTCGTTCGACTATTATACGCGGAATAACCACTACACAATATTTACACCAACACATAACACTTGGAAATATTCACGTTTATTCGTCAGAACTGTAAAAGACTGTTTTCTGATTTTGAATGATGGAACTTTTTCAATATTTAATTGTCCTGCTAATTTGCCTTAGTGAAATTATGTACAGTACAATAGTACAATATTTACCAAAATTTTTTGTATCTTTTTTTTTTTTGGTTTTAAAATTATTTTATAATTTCAATGGAAATTATTATTATTTCGATTTTTATATAAATTATTTTTATTAAATAAATTGCCAATATTATTGGTCTTGTCTCATTTTTAATGAATTTAATTTCATTCAAATGCTGATTACTCTAAGTTCTCAGAATTAATTAACCATTTTTTAAATTTTTTTAGAATTATTTCAAAAGGGATCAAATATTTATTGGGTTCATTACGATTTCGAAATCATATTAAAAAAACTGGATTATTTAAACTTTTATAGATTTTAATAAATATATTTTTTGATAAAATTTCTTTTTTTTATCAGCTTTGTATGTTTGATTGATGTTGTTTAGTCACACAATCGTCCAAAAACGTATGATTTTCGGTTAGAAAAGTAGCCATTTGAAGTCATTTCACTGTGCGTGGTGTTGCTAATAGAAGTGCATGAGAATAAAATTATTTAAATTGTATTATTATCTTTGTTTTAAATGTTTATCGTTTCAGAATTAAAAATTTCACAATTAAAAAAATGTCACAAAAAACACGAAATCAAATGTAAATGAATACATATATATGTACATATATAATAATATAAATAAAGTTTAGCGTTTGCATTACTAAACACAATTTACATTTTTGACACATATTTATATTAATTTTATTTATATTTATATTTTTTATTATATTATATACAAACATATATTATATTATATTATATTATATTATATTATATTATATTATATTATATTATATTATATTATATTTATTATATTATATTATATTATATATTATATTATATTATATATTATATTATATTATGTTATATTATTTATATTTTTAAATTGATTATTTTACTTGTTAAGGTGTTTTGTATATGCGATGTTACATATTTCCTTATTAAAATCAGTTCATTAAACGATTTACAAGTAAATATTGGTATACAGCCACAGAAATTCGTTTGACCGCACTTAATTTTCTTTTAATTTATTGTTGTCACAGTTGTCTTTAGTTTATTTTTTTATTTATGTTATTAAACTTCATAAGCAAATCAATAACGATTATTAATCCAACCGCAGTTTAATATGTAGTAAGTACGCATTGATGTGTAAACTTGCTATTGTAACCGAGAGTAATCGAAGATCATGTGTTCTGCAAGAGCGTCATAAAAAAAAAAACTTTGCACAAACTATTGAGAAATCATAAGAAAAGGCGGATTCGTTATGATTCTGCTAAGAATAGTTTGTCATCTCGAGAAATACAGAAAAACTTGGTCTTCTAGTTAATTACATAGAAAAAATAAAGATTTGTTGACATACAACGGACGATAAAGGTAAATAGTTATTTTTTTCCAAAGAAAAAAGTATAATTTTAAAATACTAAATAAGAGTTGCACGATTAAAGCGAAATTTTGGTTGAGGAGTTTCTTTATAGAATGAATGGCGCTATATATGTTAAATGAATAAAAAATATTGATCTACTTTCATAGCTGGTATGTAGTCCGAATTGCAATTCTATTGAAATTTGTGGGAAATTCTTGCATCTGTGCAGAGGGTATTGAGATTACGACTGTAAAGGATTTAAAAGAAAAATTCAGAAATTCTGATTGAGTCTTGAAATATAAACCCTTCAAGTTCTTATAAACTCGTGATATACGACCACACAAAATACTAGCTATCATGATTTTTATAATTTTTTAATATTTGCTTATATTTTTAAATTTAAATAAAATGACGTTCCAATGACGTTCCTCTTTATATTTTTATTTTTAATGACTTTTTTAATATAAACGAAAAATATATTGATGTTTTATTTTATTTTTTTTTTGTTAGGCTAATTAATAATAAAGAAATTATTTGATTAATAAACATTTTAAACATTAAACATTTTAAATTTAAACTGATACAAATTAAAATGTTTATAACAGCAGTTTTTATTGTGATTTCGATACTATTATATCTTTCAATATAGCGTAACATAATTGGTCAATATAACCCTTCAGTCGGGTGTACGACCTAGCTTGTCACACCACTTATGTTGTGTGTGTTAATTTTATACATAATTGGCGAGACCTACAGTTTAAAGTCGACTACGAACGACAGATTTTTGAGAAAATTTGCATGGCCATTGTTTTTGCCAGCAATCTGCTGAGAGAAAGTCACCGAAGAAATATTTTTCATATTTTCGTGGCCTTACGTCTAATAAACTGATATTTTAATTCACGCATGCATGCCCAATCTATGGAATGCACAAAAATTTTTGTGGGAAATAAATGTAATGACGTTATATTCGCATTTAAAGTAATTAATTAAATTTGAATTTGAGTTTATAAACTTAACATTTATATTTGAGAGGTCAAATAATTACTCTTTCATAAGCTTGTACCACATGTAAATCAATCCAACTATTATTGTTGTGGTCGTGGTCTTTGACGACGTTAATTTTAAAATACCCAAAAAGGTTAGAAAATTCAATAATTAGCCTTTTCTTTGGACGAATTAGAACCAGTGGATCTGCTTTGTATTTATGGAAACATAAATTAATTTGTGGGTGCCCTGATAGTCTAGTGGGTAATGTGCTAGACTATAAGTGTGAGGGTCGTGAGTTCGATTCTCATCTGAGACTCACAATATACAAAAATTATGAGCTCCATTACTAATGCGATTGTATTATTTTTGTTGCTTGCTATAGTAATGTATGCCAAAACAATGTTGTGAAAATGATTACAGTATCAGGTTAGAGGTTGCCGGTACCGAAACATGTTATGCTCCATTGACTTTGTCGTTAAAAAATTTCTACAATCTACAAACTTTTAAACATTTTAATAATGACACTGTGTTAAGAAACCGTGTTCGAATTAATATTTTCGGATTTTTTAAAAAAATTTAAATCGCTTAAGCACTCATAATTTTTGATAATTATTGATAACGTAACATTTCTCTTCCGTTTATAAAAAAATATTTTTTAACAATAGCGCAAGTAATTTGAATGAATATTGTTTCTTAAAAGAACTATTTTGTTTCTAACCTTGGTTAACATGCTAATAGACTTGTTATTATATTAAGTTTTTTGTTTTTTTCATTTAATATGTATAGACAAATCATTTTCAATAATGTATTGCATTTAAATCGGCATAAATTTATTCCATTCATAGAAGAAATATGGAAAATATTAAAAACAGTTTAGTTTCTGCTATGAGAAGTGTCATTTTAACATTTTTATTTGTATTGCCTTGTTTTTTTTTATAAGTTTAAATTTTATATAAATTTTTTTTGCCCCCCCGGGGGGTGGGGGGGCCCCCTTTTTTTTTTTTTTTTAAGACCCCCCCCTTTTTTTTTTTTTTTTTTTTAACTTTTCTGTTGTTAAAGCGTTTTTATTATTTCAACAAAAGATCTGTTCATTATCGAAACGACTCGTGTAACATCATAATATGTTCGATGTGCTTGGTTGTGGCAAACTTTTTTTTTAGAAATTCTTTTATTATTATATTTCTTCATATGATTCAATATATAATTTAAATATAATAATAAATGTTTGAAATTTAAATAAAAAAACATTTATATATATTTATTTATATTTCCTTGTGGTTTATCCGTAATCGAACACAAGCGACGCTCTTTTCATTTAACTGGTTTATCTTTCTGACTGAAATAAACACAACGTACGTTCAATATTGAGACAATAATAAATTTTATAAATGTGTGTGTCAGTGTGTTTATTTTGGAAGTATATCGTTTATGTTTGGTTTTAGATTGAATTGCATTATTAATTAGATACAGACGCAGACTGTAGTATGTATTTATTTTTGTTAAATTTTTTTTTTGAATTGTAATTGTATTTTTGATTTGTATTGTTGATTATTTATTTTTTTTTTTTTGATAGATTATTTTATTTATATTTTTATTTACTTGTTATTATAGCATGATTAATAACTCTTTCTTTAAAACTAGTTTCAATATTTTTCTTTTCTTTTGGATATTTTTTTATATTATGGTATACATATGCATCTAGACATATAATAATAATATATATTATATACATATACATATGTATGTATATTATTCTTATGTTATAGTATATTTCCACAATACACAATTACTCTTACACATTCGAAAAGATAAATACAGAGTAGTATGTATGTATTCGAACAGATTTGAGTATATGATGAGTATAATTTGATTACACCAGAATACGTTACGATCGCATAAGCAGACGTCTTGATTTGTCGCGTTTAAATTTGATTGTTTGTCAAATAGTCTGCAAAGAGTTGTTACCACTAACAAATTAAATCATCATAAACTTTATTTATCAAATGAATAGAATTTGCTTTATCAACGAAACAATATTTATGGATTAGAACATTTTAATAAGAGACTCGCGATTGTATGTGTGTGCGAATATTTATTTGTATGAGTATGTGTGAATATGAAATTGATATTTCTCTATTATGATTTCCAGAAATTGATATTATTTATTATCAATATCATGATGCGAATTGTTATTATTATTTTTTTTTTTATTATTGTCGATCTAATATTATTATTATTATTCTTTAATAATCTATTCGCTATCGGTCTCACTTTTGCACTTTCTTTTGAGTGTTTGCTTATTGTTTATTGATTATTTTTTATAAATGCAATTAATGGTTGAACTGACAAGATTTAGATTTGATTTACGATACAACTGGTTAGTAATTGATATATTTATATAGCATATTGTATAAAAATAAAAAAAAAACAAAATAATAATAAGAAATTGTATCATTTTACGCCATTTTCTCGTTTTTGTTGTTTTCTTGTTTGGAATAAAAATAATGTGATAAGCATTGAATTTGACTTAATCATTTCAATTTTTTTTTTAATTTGTTTCTTACTTTAATACATAAATTTTAATCATTTATTATTATATATATTATATTGTGTGATCATAAGTATTAATGGAATTGTGTTTTTCTCCACACCGAACCGAACTCTATTTGTTTTTACACGACGTTTAGCTTGCGGTCTCAAAATAACAACTGAGTGTCGCTTATACGTTGAGCATGAGGATAAAGTTAAAGCCAATCAAGTAGCGAGTAAATTTTCATTTATTTTTAGCTTTTAACTCAAACACGAAAACGTACATTTCATATTTAAAGCTTTATTTAAATTCGACCACTGCTAAAATACACTAAATCCAACAACAACAGAGTAAACTCTACACTCGAAAATATTTCTTAGCAAAATCTAATAATGGCTTTCAAATGGAATTTCTTTCAATTGTTTTTAGATTAGATAGCCTTAAATTTAGAAACATGTGATAATGTTCTAACTTATTTTAGTCTTATTTTAATTATAAAATTCTATGAATTGATTTAAATTGAAGTGTTTCAATTCTAAACAGTATTAATTTCTGTTCAAAGCTCATACATAACAATAAAGCTATTAATAATTATCTAAAACCCTTTACGAATGTACTACCGTATTAAAAAGAATTCAATTTAATTTAGAATTTCGGCAAGCTGGTGATGTATAGAGCAGTATTATCGTCTGGTAATGTTGAGGTTATACTTTTGATGTCCAACAAAAGTATTTTATGTTTTATGCTATGCCCCACATATGGTCTTAGTATCATGGCATTGAAATTCAAAAATAGATGATTATTTCGCCACTCTAGTGCAGTACCGGTACTGGTGTGGAGATGTATTTCCAATACAGGAGTAGGATATGTTTATCATATAGGCAGTAAAATGGATCCATCTAATATTTGGCAATTTAAAACAAAATATGAAGCTAAATGCCGCTTAATTAAATATATATTGGAAACATTTCTTTTTATCGCAAAAACAATCCAAAGCATGATGCGAAGCTGTAGCTTATCCATTTATTGAGGATGTTTGGGAAAATTTTATCCGTAAGCCTATAAATCTAGTATCAGCATAGTGGAACAATTGAAACAAGGAATTAGGAGAGAACGATACAACATAATCTCGGAATTTTTTGTAAATCTCATGCAGTCGATGCTTCGACGTTTGGGATATGTTTTGGTTCCAAGTGTTAAAACGGAGCCCTTTATTTAACCGTCCAATTATGCGTTTGACATAAAGTTCGTTAATATTGTTTTCCTTTTTTGTTTTGAAAATATTATTAATATTTTATCTATTTGTTTAAAAGCTTTTTTAATTATCTTTAAATCCAAGTCAAAATATTTTTGAAATTATTCCATTAAATATTCAAATTCCGTTTGAGCCACTGTATATCTATCTGAATTCAAATTAATTTTAATTTTAATTTTTTAATATTCCCCTGGTGCTGATGTTGTATTTTCCAGTTGAAAGGTTACACAAATTTACAAAAATATGTATGTTTCTTCCATTAGAAAATAATTGGTTTAGAAAAAATATACTAATTTTTATCTGAAATATTCTATTTCCGATTTTTTATCCATGTATCCAAAATAGTGTAATGTTGTTCATATTAAATGATAAATTTTTTATAGTCTCAATATGTCTACTTTTAAACGCAGCTTAAAACTTAATAAATATAAATATAATAATAAGAATAAAGAATATTCAGTTGGAGATATCATTTAAAGAATCTTGTTATTACTGAATATTTCAAATTTATTTCTACGCTTGTTTACTTTCTTAAACTCTTAACTGTTTATATCGAGGATACTTGTCAGACTGAAACAAAAATATTTCACCTAATAACATATGCAAAATGCGTAATAATTTGCCTTGAAGAAAAAAATCGCATTTGTATTATTACCTAACGAATCTGCTGGATTACCTTAGGCATATCAAATAAAGGTCTTTTAAGAAATGTACACTTTATCACATTCGTTAGTTTGGCCTATAGATTGTATTAACCCTAAATAACAATTTATGGAGAAGTATAGTTATACTGTTAAATTTATATTTATAAAAATATATATTTTCTAAAAAATCAACCTGCAACTTTTGATTTTTAGTGATAATTGCCTTCTTTTACAGAAGCATTTTTCTTTGTTTATGTTGAGTTTACTCGTCTTCGATAGAAAATAATTTAGCAGGCAAAAAAATTTTGTTCAAACAATATTAAACAGTTAAACAGGGTTAAGTAGCGCTTAGTGCTCATAATTGCTAAATAATATAGTATACGAACTAATTTTTAAGTTCGAGTGTAAATCACCATTATGCGCATCAAATTTAAACGCACTCACACTCTCATTTAAAAAGAGAATAAAATATATAAACATGTCTGTAGATAATGTATTCATACTAAGTATATCTCGTATAAATTGATCGGTTTCAATTTATTTAGATTTTCTCTGTTTTGTATTTACAAATGCCTCTTGTTATTGTTTTATACGTATTCAAATGTACATATATTCAAAGGTATTCGCTTCTACAATCCTCTCTTTGTTGTTTTGGCTTAATATTATTACTCGTATAATTTATTTTTACGTCTTTCATATGTATCTGTTATGAAAAAAAAAAAAAACAAATTATAATATTTATAATAATAAATGAATAAAAAA
>QOCX01000262.1:101737-149089 GCA_005959815.1 Sarcophaga bullata
ATAATAATGAATAAATAAAAGTGTAGAAAACAAGTTGCATTTCGAAGCTAAATAATGTGCAACTTTTATTTCGACGTACTCTTTTTACTCTATTGACGACTGACTATTTTATTGCATTCATTTCCTATAAAATGGAATCTTGTTTGGACATGTGATGCAATTGCAGACAATCTACAATAACTTGTTTATGCATATGTATGTATGTATATCTGCACATATGTACGTATGTCTCAATTTTCAGAGCTTATATAGAATCGATTCTTTTAATTTGTTTTTTTTTTTGAATTCTCAATTAGATTTGAAAAGCTATTTTGAAATTATTTCTTTGGATTAAACTGTTATGAAATAAAATTTGCGGACGTAAAATTGTGACCGTCACGTATGTTTATATTATTATTTGACCTTTGCGAAGTGTATTTATAAACGTTAAGTATGTAGAGCTTCTTTTATGTTGAGTTTCTTTTATGTGTATACACATGTATATGTCTACATATATACATATTTATGTTGTTTTGTGATGATTCAGTGAAATTGAAGTTACTGATTGAAAAGTAAATTAAAGCTACTGTCATAGTAAAGCGCTTTATAAAATTTAGTTCAAATTGTCTGCAATAAGACTGACGTCATGATTATTTTTCAAATACATTTGACGTCAGGATTTGACGTCAAATTTAACTTACACTGTCAGGACAGCAGAGTTATGACAAAAATAATAACGGCACGACTAAAAAACTTGGAAAAAAGCATCCTGGGTGGGAATTTTCTTCAAATCTCAAATATCTTCCTTAAGGACATCCTGCAAAGCCTTACAATGTCATCAACACATTGTCCAAATATATAGATAAGCACGGGGATTCAATATGCCAACATTAAAAGGTTACTCATAAATTTTGAGGTACTCTAACTCGCAATGTTGGTCATTGTGCTGTTAAGGCTTCAAAATAAAAATAAATTAAGTACAGTCGACTGTATTCTGTTGATATCTGAGGTTTTTAGTAGCTACAACTTTTAGATACAACCTGGGCAACTAAATTACTCTAGAAAGCATGCAACCAGAAATCTTAAGTAACCAGTAATAAACAAATCTTCATGATTGTAATGGTAATTGCACGAGAGTTTATGGCGAAAAATGTATTTATTAATAAATGAAATGACATAAGTTTTCCTTCCTAATATAGCTGCCGAAAGTACTTACCAACTGTAGTAGTAAAGACTTCCACCCTATAAGAAGTGAGCTTCGTAATATATGAAATGCCATTGATATCATAATTCAAGAAATTCTCCTCTTCTTAAAAAAATAGTAATAAAATATTCTCAGAGTTACGTTGATTAGCCGTAAAAGTTATCTTATTTGTAATGAACATCATTATTCGATTCGGGCACTACTCCACAAACGGGAAATTTTCAGAGCACATGGAAGAACCATACCAAAGTTGTCAAATAACCCTTTTTTTAAATCAGTGCAATTGTTTCTAAATTTAGATTAAGATTTAGATTAAAGAAAAAGCATAATAATCTTCGACAATTTATAGGCTGGGTAGTTATTGAAATTAGGCGATCTTTTAAAGAAAATGAAAAAAAATGTAAGAAAAGAAAATAAAGAAGAAATTTAAGCAAATTTACTTTACAAATATATTTGAGCTATCAAATAGCGATTTTAGTGTCAAAAAGCTTTTACTTAAAGAAGATCCCCTCAAGTAATCCGTTCCGTACCCATAGTAAACTGTTCTGCTATGGTTAATACATGGGTTCACATATGATACAAATAAAACAAAACTGATACAAATAAAGATAAAAACAGTTTAAATTAATTGGTTTAGTTTATGCTGGAAAGTTCTGCTATACAAATCACTTTTAAAACCCACTTTTAAAACCCAAAATCTAGGAATTATTACTGGAGTACTATGGTCACCCTGCTGATACTCAACTAAGATAAATGGATATTCTAGCATCAAACGAAAAAAAGACAAGCCCCAAGTGCTCGGATGAAAGTAGGTCCATCAAAATTGTACTTTTATTTCGAAAATTGGCGCTGTCTGACCTACCCATCTTTCTGGATATCCATTTGCTTAGGAGCTTCCAAGAAGGACTATTTTTAGAATTACAAAAATGTACTTCTTTCACTTTGGTAATTTTATAATATCTGGTTTGTCTTCAACGCATTTTTAATAAACTCTTTACGCAGTCAAGACTTCAAACTATTTTTGCAATTTAAAGTTATTTTCTAATTATTTAATAAAACATTAGTTACTCTAGTATAAAATCCTGGTGTTTGTTTATCAACCTATCACATAAACTCTGGTCGAATAAAGTCTTTAAGAATTTTTAATCACAAATGGGAATAAAAGACGTAACTTAAAAAAAAAAAAATAAAATCCATTTTCCACTTTTAAAACTTGTGTTATTCCAGATCTTTTTATAGTATACAACGAAAGTACCGCAAGTGTTCAATAGCTTAGTATTCAAGAACACTCAGGTCTCAAATTAATTGACTTCGCATATAACGATAATATTGATTTCATATATAAATTAATGATTTGTTCCCAAAATCCTGCTAAGCTGCATATTTAAAATATTAATTAAAAAACAAAATTGCATAAAAATTTAAACAGAAATATTGTATTACATTTACTTAAACAACAGAAAATGACCCAAAAAATAAACTGAAACATTTTTAATGAAATTCTGTAAATATGTATATATATACGAATTATCTGATCTACGGAATAATTGCCTCCTCGTTTTGGAATTAGTTTTACGTCATTTTTATCACTAGATGATCTAATCATATCTACATTTTTATCACTAGAAATTAACTCAAGTTTGCGGACGAGATCAAAGGTTTTTAGGGACTACAATTCAATTAATTAATTAATAATAATTAATTTAATTAATAATTAATTTATTTAAAAACGATAAAAAAAAACTAAAATTTTAAAATCTATTAAAATTCCAAAATTTGAATCAGCATAAAATGAGACCAGAATGTCCAAAGTAAAACTGACCAAAGTAAAACTAGTATCAGATATAATACGTACTGGTTTTTTAGTACGATTTGTCTATTCAATTGTATGGATTGTCCGAATTTTTTTCTTAGCTAGTGGATTATTGCTTCATTAGCTTGCATAACCTGATATAAGCATACTGTTGTTAGTTAAGCCTATACTATGTATGTAACTAATTGCACCCAGTAACATTCCCATTCAAAAGTTTTCAGTAAGTTGTTTACGAATTTAAAAGAATTTTCGTTAGCCAGTTTATCACTCTTAATAAATTGGACAGTATATAGAAAAAATCGTAACAGTTGTATGCTGTTATATCATTATGGTTTTTGGTTTATGCATACATACATATTGTTACAGAAATGGAAATGGTGTAACATCGTTTAACATTAAAATGTTAACCAACAGCTACAAAAACAAAACAACGGACTTGTTTACTTCATTAACGAAAATGAAACAACAACATCAGTATAACAAGAAAAAGGAATAAACAAGTAAACAACAAACAACAACAACTCTGAAGGGACAAGATACAAAAACAACAAAGACGAAAACATGTATGAATGTAAACAACATGTTTGTTGTGTGAAGACGCGTTGCGTGTGAAGTAAACCAATCGTGGTTTGAAGATCTCCGTTACAAAGATCTACAGAACAGTTGTGTAATAATTGTTATTGTTTTTTGCAAAGAGCATAAACAAAAGAATAACAAATAACATTTGTTAGAATCAGTTGTGAACAGTTGCACACAAAAGTTATGTGATTAATAAAGGATTTAATTAAAATTAAACACAAATTTATTTTTATTTTTATTTGCAATCTACGAGCTTATATTTCAAACGTTTTTAAAAGGTAAAAACGTAGCAATATATACATACATACATCCATATATACATTTTGGTTTACAGCGCTTTAAAATGTAGTTTATAAATCTGAAACTGTATTTTTTGGTAGGCATTGTCAGAATTTTGTGTACAAAATATTTTCTGTTTGATATTCTATTCTTTATCAAGCATATGAATACGTATCGATCAATTAAATGTTTTTATAGCATAACAGTAATTACAGCACAAAGTAAAGAAACAAATACAATCTTATCACTATATCTTCTTAAATAATTCTGTATAAATATTAAATATAAATTATTTCATTTTTTAATGAATAATATTCACGGGAAAAACCCAATTATTTTCATTAACCAAATGCAGTTTATTAAGATTTCTATTTAAAGCTATAAAAAAGCAAATGTAAGTACGGGTATATTATATTGAATTTCATGTTATTAATTAGAATATTAGTTTTTAAAACTATCAAATCATTATTGTACGGATAATAATTATTACATGGAAGTGTCAAAAAAAAGTCCCGCATATCATAGCAAGTAATTTTTAAAGTTTTTGGGATTGAAAATGATTTAATTTCACAATTAATAACAACAGATAATTTCTAAAACAAGATATTTAATAAATAAAACCTCAATTCAAAGGTGTAATTCTATGTATAATTGAGCAAGAAAGTATTCAATGCGTAAACATCAGTAAATTGATTTCATCACAGACATTCGTTTGATCACATATTTTTTAATGTTACATTTGCTTTAATTTATATTTCAAATGTTTTTTATTATATTCGATTGAAATTTAGCACGTTCCCTGCACAACTGTTTGTGAGAAGTTGACATTTTTAGATATTTGTGTACAATTTTCAGCACATGGCAACTACTTTAATAATTTTTTCCAGATAGATATTTTGTTTTTATATTTGAGTAACTGTATATTATTTTCAAGATTATTAATGATGGGAAGAAAAAAAATAACTTAAAATTTTTACTAAAAAAAAGTGTTTGAAATAATTAAATTTTAGATAAAAACATTTAAAAAAAGAATTCATCTTTGCATATGAATACGGTTCAAAAACGTGTGATAAAGTAATATAAAGAAAAAAAAATAATGAGAAATATTAATATTTTTAATAGTTCTTTTTTGGGGGGGCTGTTTGTGCGATTTTCAAGGGTTTTAATTTCAACACCCAACTCTAGAATTGCTTGACTTTCTCTTTAAGTTCAACAGTTCAAAATTGCCTGGAATATGTGTAAACCTTAGCGGAAAGTATTTCTCATAAGTTTTCGATGGAATTGCCGTTGTATATGGCCATGAAAGTTGATAAATATTTTTGGGAAATCACTTTTTTCATGCAGTGCATTATGTTAAAACACAGAAAATATAGGTTTTTAGTAGTTTTTAGTGATCTTTAGAATTTTAATCAAGTTTTGTGAGAAGGATATATTTTAGAAGGAAGTTTTATGTTCACCAGAACGCCTCCTCCACCAAAATCTCGCTTTGATTGCATAACGCTTACTTGGCCCAGATCATGCCAATAACAATCTAACAATCTGAACCCTCTAGCTGAACCCTAACTCTCTAACTATCGATTTTTTCTTTGGAATTTCTTTTTATTTCCAAAGTTTACGGTAATTGTTTAAAAATCTTTCAGAACACACTATTCTTTTAACAATTTCTCTATTAGAATGAATAATTACTATTAAAATGATGTTAAAATAATAATTGCTGTTGTTTTGTTTTCAAAGCTTAATAAATTTAAACAAAAAAAAAAAAAAGCTGAAGAACAGAAATTAAAATAACTGACACAAGAACAAAGTAAAGGAAATAAATTTAGGAAAACAAATCAAGTGTAGTCAAAGGATTGTCTATGATGGTACAAATATTTTGAGGTTATTAAAAGGTGACAATCAGTATTTTTTTTAAATCATTCAATTATGCAGTAAAAATATCTTGATGGAAGTTTTTCTAAAGCATATTAACAAAAATCAACAACAAACAAACCTAAATGAACACTACAGACTACTACTACAAATCAATCAGATGTTCGTCGTTTTATTGGTGTTAAATCCATCAGTAATGTTATTGGGGATTGAATGATTTCTGAGTACATATTTGTAAGTAAAACTCTTAGAAAATACTTTTCATATTAAAAAGATTTTACTATTCCATGAATTAAACAATCAGTCAAGCTTACTCAGATAGACTCAAACATTAATTAAATCTTTATGCAAAAAATAATCATTTTGCATTACTTTGCAGACATTATAATAACAATAAATAACAACAACAACTTCATGAAATACTGTGTCTAAGTATAATCTAAATTCTGTTTTTTATTATTAATTATTGTTAAAAATTCTTATTTAGCAAAAGCTTACATTATTGCAATACCTCAATTAATATTTAAATATTCTTAGAGATTTTGTATGATTTTATGAATGTCTCATTATGATTGCAAAAATATTTCTTTTGAAAATAAAAATAATTTATAGTTTTAAAAGATTTTGTTCGAAAAATTTTTGGAAGAAATGTTTCCGAAACAGAATAAGAAGAAGATGCTAATTTGAAAACATATATTCAAGTTCAAAATATGGCTGTTAGAAAAGCTGAAAATATTTAGAAGATAACTTCCGTAAGCAACATCAGACGTTTCCAGATCAGAAGTCTATGTTTCGAATTCATCTCCTTGAATGTTGAACAAAGTCCGTGTGATAAAAAAAAAGACTGAAATACTCTAATAAGTGTTCAATATAATATATACACACACATACATAATTGGCCATTACAACCCTTTGGTCAGGATTACGGCCTAGCTTCCCACACCACTTATGTTGTGTGTGTTAATTTTATACATGAGTGGCGAGACCTACAGTTTAAAGTCGACTCCGAACGACAGATTTTTGAGAAACTTTTCATGGCAATTTTATTCACTCTCAGAGTTTTTGCCAGAAATCTGCTGAGAGGAGGCCGCCGAAGAAATATTTTTTCATATTTCGTTTTTGATGTCTGACCGGGGATACAAACCCTGGCCTTTCGTATAATAATCCAACACACTACCTACTAGACTACAGCGATTTACAATATAACATAACATATAGTGGTGGATATAAATGATGTTTATACGAATGATATAGGAAATCAATTTGGAATTTTATTTCTTGCAGAACAAATTCCAAAGCTGTTGGTTCAGTGTCTATTAAATAAATATTAAAATTTGTATACACAATGTGATTTATGTAAATCGTAAATGCATGTGAATATGTTTATTATCAAAATTCTCAATACATACCTACAAACAAATGGTATGTACTTCCAGAGATGCATACGATAATTCTTTACTTAATAAATTTGTACAATTTGTATACGATAAATACTACATACTTATAAAACTACATGTGATGAACACTCGCTCATGCGTTATATTGAGTGAACAGCAGGGAAAATGTACGTGAGGTATTTGTAATATGAACAGAGATTGTCTTCCAAAATGTAAATACATGCATACATACATACAATATTTTGATTGTAAGTGAATTTTGTGAAGGTCGTCGTCGTATTGTTTAAAAAAAAAGATTGTTTTCGTTGTTACCATACTATTGTTGGTTTCGATTTGATTCGTTTTGGCCTGGTTATACAAACATTTGGATTTTATTGTATTTTTTTTTTTTGTTAATTCTATTCTGTTCGTTTTCTTTCTATACGAAAAACAATGTTGAATTAAAAAGGTTTATTATTCCGTTCGTGTAAGGTGGGAATGAGAATATACAGAAATTGAAAAGAAATAAAATTTTTAGTGGACATGGTAGATAGCTCAGAGAGAAAGTATTAAATTCGAATATTTTTAGAAATAGTAAACAGTAAACAAATACACACATTTAAACATTTTAATTTATATACATTCGTATTCGTATTCATGTACCAATAATGTATGTATCTAATATAAATATATATATGTATATATATATATATACATTTGTATGTATATATCTAATGTATGTATTTATGTGTGTACGAAAATTCTTATAACAATTTAAATGTTTCATTATATAATATTTTGAGTAAGTATTGTAAAAGCCAAAGAACATTAATTCATTTGTTACAAATTCTTAAAGAAATTCCATATAAAGTAAACAATTTTTTTTGTTAACAATATAAGTTCATTTATGACTATTGTACGGTTACGTTTATTAAATATTTTAATAATTATGGAATAAAAATAAAGAAAATCGATTTTTTCCTTTAATAATAAAATCAATTACATTCAAATACAGGAATACGTATTAAGAACTTTAACCCTTTAACTGTTTAATGTTGTGTCACAAAACATTTTTTGTCTGCTCAATTATTTTTCAGCGAAAACGAGTATACTCGACATGGAAAGAATATAATATTTTTGTCCATAAAATTAGGTAATTTGGTCTAAAAATCAAAAAAAAAAAATGTTTCGTAACGGTAATCACGAGAATTTGTTAAATTTTTGTTTCACTCCGACGAGTATGCCCCGATATACACAGTTAAAGGCTTGAACAGTTAAGGAAAATGAAAATGAATTTAAAAACAGAAAAGGTAAAATTGTTTTACGAATTCATGTGTTAAGGTGGTAGTTCCTAAGAATTATTTTTTAAAATGTTTGGTTTTATAAATTTAAACCTTTTTTTGTACGATTTTTCCATAATATTTTTGTTTCATTCGATATTGTTATCACCATATTTGTAGTGTTTGGATATTCGAATTAAAAATTTAATACTAGTTTAATAGTAAATTCTCTATTCATGGAATTGCTTTATGGCTTCAATGTTGTGAAAATAAAGTTGAGACATGAAAAGTTTATGAAAAAAAAATTTGCTAAAAATAGCCACTTAATATATTGATTTTGGAAATATTATTTTTAGATCTGTTTTCTTTTCCTTTTAATTTTGTTGCTTTCAATTGTTCTTTTTGAAAATTCAGTCTAACAAATTGAAAGAAAAGAAAGTAATAAAAAGAAAAATAAGAATGAAGGAATAAAACAACAGTAACTTTTTCCTAAACAAAAAAATTTCAACATATGAATGTATGTATGTGTGTAAGTCTAATGGATAAGTGAATGAAATACACCCACGTATACCTTAGAAATTAGCTAAATGACCACTAATAGATTGATTTATACCGACATTTTTTCTATCTGTACATAGCAATTTTTTTAATTTAATTTTTTATTATGGTCAAAATGTTTCATTTGGTTTTTGTTTAGAAACAACATTTTCTTTAGATTCGTAATTGTATGTACCATACATACATTCATATTCAATATGAAATAAGGTTTTCGCTTGTATATCGTAGATATGCTTCTTTCGAACAATTTAATACCATTTAATAATGTACCACAGTTGGAAATGGTTTCGTGGCGTATTTATAGTTTTAGAATATTTTAATTCTATGTTTTGCAGAAAATAATAAAAAAAAAACAAATTTTTGTATTTAAAAATCGCAAAATGCATCAAAATTTTCCTTTTTTTTAAATAATTTAGGTTTTTATGGACGCCTATTGGTGTCGTGAATTGGAACGTTTATCGATCCATCGATAAACAAAAGCAATAATTTAGTTATATTTTTGTTGCATTTTATAAATGTTAAGTAGATATTAATGTTAATGTTAATGTTTAATTAATTAATTTAATGCTAATGTTTTGAGTCTGCCATTAGAAAAGTTCTCTGAGCAAAGATTTACACTTTTCCTGTAAGGAAAATTCGTTGGCAAATAATTTTAGTTGAATTATGCACAATGATTGCTGATAAGTCAGAAACCGTTGAAGTTAAAGAAAGTTATTCAATTAATCCTGAAAAGTCTCTGATGATGAGAACGTCTTCGAGAATGGGAACAAAAGCCAGACTCAATATCACAGTACCATTCAATTTATGCTAGCAAGCATGTCCAAATACAAGCCTTCTATGTGTATTTGCACTGTAACAGCTGTCACGTTTTTAAATAAAGTAAAAGAGTTTCCGCTCCTTCTACAGTATAAAATTGAGAAGATCTGACATTAAATTGAACAACTATTCAAACAATGCGAATAGACTACTGTAGAAGACGAAGAAAACTCCACTGGGTAACCTGCAAATAAACTAGAAATAGCTTTAAACTTGAAAAATCTTTAAAATTTGTATTAGCATCTATTTCTACTTCATCTACTTCTGTAAATGGAGTGTGTATAGTGTGTAGAAACTATATTCGTTATTGTTGTAAATTTTTTTAAGTTACATAAATTAACAGATATTTTCAACAGGTTGCGATTTTGTATAGATTTTTATTTATTGTTTTTCGTTTATTTCCATAACCAGACTAGATATCTACGTAATACGTATATACAACTACAGCAGTAGATTTAAATGTGGCGATGGTTACGGTATAAACAACTCAAGGTCGTTCGCATATATTCACAAAACGTACAAACAAATAAATGAACTGGCAAACGACAACAGATACTCGTATGAGTACGAAGTTATTGTAAATAGTCAGCTGCATGAAAATCATTGCTAAGAAGAGGTAAACAAAAAATGTTTTTAGTTAAGAGAGACCTTTTAAAGTAAGTGAGATAGGCAAATGAATAGTTAAACTAACCAACCGTAATATCAATGCCATTGACTAAACTCTATTAACACAATTAACTAAAGAAGACCATGTGTGTATGTATGTATATGAGGTAACAAAAACTTATAAAACTTAGTGGTAGGCATAACAACTATAAGAAAATATTACTAAATATCATTAAAGACTATAGGAACTCCATACAAGAAATTTATATACGTTTCGGTCTCACAACTCTCATTGAAATACATACATATTGAAAATATTAAAATGAATGATTCTTTAAAAATAAAATTAATATTTAATAAATAATAAAATTCGGTATGCTATTAGACCTGTAAAATTTCCATTAGAATTAGTAATCGATTACATTACTTTTTAAAAAGAATCATAATGTTTATTTAGTTCTAGAAACAAATTTTTCTAATTACTATTGGATTACGATTGCAAATAATCGAGAAAGTATAACATCAGTAACGAATCTCATATAAATATCAAAGCAACAAACATCTGATACCATTTTGGGGTTTGGAGATTAAACGGCTGCCTAGCTGGTAAAAGATTGATTAATAAAAATAAAACTAAAAGAATTTTCCCTTAGCATTATTAATTCAAAATTATATTTGTTTTTGTATCACAAGGGTTTGAAATGTAATTTTATTACCTATAAATTTATAAAACGTTCAATCGTTTTGGTATGGTACGTATTAGTTTCTAACATTCTTTAGATATTATTGAAGCCCATATTTCTTGTATTATGGCTTTCAACTTGGTAATGGTACGTAGCTTTCACTTCATAATTGCCCATAAATTTTCCATAGGATTCAAATAAGCTTATTTCTTTTTTTATTCTCTTTACTTAGAATTTTTTGTTTTCGTTTACATTGCAAATGTTTACATGACAAAATGAAATCAAAAATATGAAATTTCATTTTCAACTTTAATAAGTCTCTCCAAAAAAAAAATAAAACCAATCCTAGAGAAACAATCTAAAATCCTCTTAAAGAATCTTAAATCACAAAAATATTAATAATAGCGTTTATCAAAAGTTAAAATGTAGTTAAGGATTTGTCTAAAAGTAAAAGACCCTGTAGCACTCATATTCACACCAGTTGTATAATTGTTTCTAAATAGAAGCAGTTAAAATGATAATTAAAAAATAAGTAACGATAGAAAAAAAAAAACTATCGGAATGAAACCACAAAACTCTAGAAATGAGTTCAAATAATAAGTTTTAGTTAAGACAAATGTACCCTTCTCTAAGATAACGATAGTTTAGAAATTGTATTGTTTTTGCAAAATATAACAATTCTATGGTTATTAATAGTTATTCGGTTTAATACAAATAATACAAACCACAAAAAAAATCGTATTGACGTCAAAAAAAAAAAATGGATAATGATGGAAAAAGTTTGGGGAAAATTGTTAAAAATATTAGACTGTGACTGTCAATATCTGAAAAAAAGAGTTCAACCATAACTGAAAGATATTTTATATGTAATCGAACGGATAGATCGATTATAAAATGGAATGCCTTGCATAGAGAAAAAACTATTTGCATTTGTAACAACGAGTTAAATGACTTCTTCTTAATAGTAAATTTAAAATTTTTAAATTTTTAGATTTGGTAGACGATTTGTGTAGTGAATCGAAAACACTATATTGCAGTTGAAGAACTACAAATCTAGTGTTTTTGGAAACAAAAAGAAAATTTTAAAGCGAGATACTATAAATTTGGCCATACAATGTCGTTTTCGATTGCTTTACAATGTTCAGAATGTAAAGTCGCCCAATGGCGATGGCATCTTTTATGAAAAATTGTTTAGAAAAAGTTTTGGCCGCCAAAGGACATCAAAACTGTTATTTAAAAAAAAATTTAGCAAATGAAACATTAAAATACTATTTATATTTTATCCAATTATTGTAAGCACAAATTGAACTTTTAAAACAATTTTGCTTTATTCAATTTTGATAAATAATTTTTGAAATATTGTGAAAATAATCTTTGCCTGCTTGATGTACGAACAATTCTTTGAAACAGTGTATGCACACATGCGAATAGACTTGTTCAAAAAGTCTTCGTAATACATACGGATTTTTAGCAGCATGTTATTGAACTGTAAACACGACGGAATAAAATTAAGAGTATACGATATACATATGTCCACAATATCTACAATACGATCATATTGTATTTGTTTTTTTTTTTATTAAATACAAGTATTAGGCAGGCAGTATCAAACGGGTAAATTTGTAGTAGTAAATAAGACAACAATTCTACTAGTTTTTTGAATGGATTCCCCGAATTGATGGATGAGTCATTACTCAAATAATAGCTTGACCATAAAAATGTGCTAATTTTGCTTTATTTAATGTTTATTTAATCTTTGTTATTCCAAAGAGCTTTCAGTAGTATATTGGTTTTATCAGAGTTCTACAATAAAAGCCGAAGAAGAAAACAATTTAAAACAGATTTTTGAATAGAACGAAAGTTTTTGTGTTAATGAACACGGTTATCGATTTAAAAAATTAATATTAAATCTAATGTTTGTAATTTTTCAAATCAATTAAGTTTTTATACGATAAATCTTGGATATGATTGGATTTTTGCAAGATGACAAAAATCTGAAATATTGATATGCAGTGTACATAACATTAAATTTTTTGTTATTTAATTATTTATACAACATAATTATTTATTAATTTAAGGAAGACCAACAATTGCACTTTCGTTCAGTAATAACTAATATTTATGAACATTGCATTATTCACATGCAATTGTTTTTAAAAAAGTTGTCCAATTTTTTTAAACAATAACAAACAATTAAAAGATATTTTTTTCATTCTAATCCCAGTTATAAATCGATTCCATGTACATATGTTAACATGCATAATTTCCTGGAAAAATTTGTGAGAAACTAACAATATATTATTGGCACATGCCATTGGTCATAACAACAATTTAGATAGGAGTACAAGCCATGCTAGAATTTGATCTATGGAGTACATATTAAAGCATTCAACTACAATTTCGCTTCAAGGAGAGTACTTCAACCTAAAAAAATGCTAAAGTATAAGCGAAACAACTGCAAAATCAATTTTCCAAGAAGACCGGGCTAAGAGTTTACTGTCTCAAGTATGAATGTGCAATACAAATGATGGCATCAAATTTTAATATTATTATAAAAATGGTTTTACTGTACAAATAGGATCAGCAAATAACTCATCGAAAACGTGTAATTGAGTTTCAATGTTTAGCAATTGTAGACCACTCAGAGATATTACAAGACTTCAAAAAGCAGAACCTACAATAAATTTCGATACTCCAACACTCGTAAATTTTTACGTATTAAATGGAATAATGAGTGATATTATGTTCACTGACGAAAGTAAATCAGAATATTAATGAATCGGCAATACTAATTAACAAAAACTAATTTTAATATAAAATACATAAAAAATTATAAAGTAATAATAATAATTAAAAGAAATAATAATAAATTTAAATAAATTAATTTTATTTATTTTTTTCATTATATGAAATTGAAGTTAGTTTATGCAACGAGTACAGGCACTAATTGTTAAGCAAAGAGTTTAATTGCGTATGTACATAAATGTATGTATGTACATAAAATTTAAATTAATCAAAATAATAATTTTTAGATTTAGTGTTGACCATAAAAATATATAAAACAGACATGTAAAATTTATATCAGAATAATTATCCAATTTTGAATAGAATACATTGTACTTCTAATAGACTGTTGTGAACATTAGTTTAATGCCTTCTTTTAATACCTTGACTTTGATTTTTTGCAACAAAAATGGTTAAATGCGTCATTATACAACCTCTAAATCTATTCTGGGTAATGGATCGATCAACATCTCAAGACAGAACTAGTTAGGATTCCCAGAAAGTGTGTATGTTTAACGAGTAGAGTTTTTAGAACTCAACTCTGTATTCGAAAATCTAAAGGGCTAGTAAACCGCTCATTAAATATTTTTTAAAGTTCTCAATGCAGATATTAGTTGCTTGTAGGTAAACCCCAAAGATAATAAGTAATTTTTTTATTTCAACTATTACATATGTAAGTCCATAGTTTTATTTATTAAAGCTGTAATAGTTTTGTGCTAATTCATGTTTGTAAGATATTTACATATTTTATTAATAAGATTGTTTCAATTAACAATTTTGCCAAACATTTTGTTTGCATTTTAAAATTGATAGAATTTTATTTATTATTCATGTTTTATACGTTTGCACATTTAATATGATTTACATACATACATACATAATTGGCCATTACAACCCTTCAGTCAGGATTACGGCCTAGCTTCTCATCACCACTTATGTTGTGTGTGTTAATTTTATACATGAGTGGCGGGACCTACAGTTTAAAGTCGACTCCGGACGACAGATTTTTAAGAAACTTTTCATGGCAATTGTATTTACTCTCAGAGTTTTTGCCAGAAATCTGCTGAGAGGAAGCCGCCGAAGAAATATTTTTTTTTATATTTCGTTTTTTAGATGTCTGACCGGGCCAACACACTACCTACTAGACCACGGCGGCTTTTAATATGATTTAACATACATAAAATTAACTTCCTAATTATCCTTAATTTGCTTAATTTGTTTGACAGCTTCTCTGCATTCGTACAGGCATATACATAATTTGGATAATCAATTTTGAAAATTGAAATTAGTATTGAAGTGACAACAGTTACAAATTGAGTTGCCAACTTCAAATAAAAAAATTTGTTTTTTTTTTTGCTAGTTTACTGTCAAGGTATGCTTACTGCAGAAGGTAGCCTGAGGAGCACGACTATTCGTTAGGTGACGAATGTTTAAAATCACAAAAGTTTGTTGACTTTTTGTATATAGTGGCACATGTGTGCATTACTAAATTCTTAGAACTGACCCCGATCCTTTTGGGAAATGTTTATTATTGTAGAAAGGAATTAATTTTTTTTCAAAGTCAATTTTCACAATAAATGAAACCGAATGTCCTCTAATTTTCAAAAATTTAATTTTATTTAAAATACTTCTGCGGTCAAACGAAAGTCTACGACTGTAGACCGAAAGACTTTTTGATGAGGTTAAAACTCTTTTGCATTAAAAAGCTTACGTTTGATATATAGGAAGTGGGTTTTTAGTTTGAGAATCAATTACCATTCAACAGCGTGGCCAAAAGTCACTAAAAACTTCAAGACAAACTAGGTTTATCTAGGTTTTTCCATATAAAATAAAATCTACTTCGCAGTTAGTTATCTTGCTAAATTTGAAATAAATATAGAAGTCAAAGATTTTATTTTTGAGCAAAATCTTGAATCTAATCTACAAAATAGAAAATAATAATTTTTTAAATATAAAAAATCTGATCATTTTGCTTACATACATATTCACATAATAAGTCAGTATTACGACCTAGCTTCATACACCGCTTGTGTTGTGTGCATTAATTTTATACATGAGTAGCGGGACCTACAGTTTTAAGTCAACAAGAAACATTTCAGTTTTATTCACTCTCAAAGTATTTGCCAGAAATCTGCTGAGAAGTCGTCCAAAAAATATTTTTCATATCTCATTTTGATGTCTAACCTGAAGTTTGAACTGAGCCCCCACGTCTAATAAGCCAACACACTACTTACTAGACTACGACGACTTACAACAACTTAAACTTGTCTAGCATGAATTTCTACAATTTAGAAAATGGTAAATCGAATTCAGTGGGGTTAATTGCTTCGAGTTTATTTTAATAGGGTTACGCATATTCGTGACCATTTGTACCATTAAAGTGATACGCTTTAATTTTGACTATTCTTTATAAATTTTTAAGTTATTACTTTTGTTATAAAACATAAGCATATTACCCCAAACATGAAATTCTTATGGATGATATGGAACAATTGTGTTTTGATTAAATAAAACTTACCAGGTTGTTCGGCTTTAATACTTTTTTCCATTTTTGTTAACACAAAATATTTTGAAAATAATTTTTTTCACTGGAATATTTACACAATACGATACTTGATTGAACAATTTTTAATTTTTAAGCTTTATCTTCTTCTTTAAATAATTTTTAATTAAATATTATTGATTATAGAATAACAAAATCTAATTGATTTTAATGGGATGAGATGAATTTAAGGCCGTAATGGTTATAAAGTAAGTTATTTTAAGCACGTAAGTGTACGAATAACCGGCGGATTTAGTCGTCTTATATGCGTTACTACATGTGATTTACGTACTTTTTCTTAAATAAAACGAAGTAAAATTTAAATAGTACAATTGAAGCATTAATATTAAAAATAGTAAGAGCTAGAAGAAGTACAAGTACAACCGATTGCCACAAGAACCAAATGGACAATGGCATTCCAAATTGGAACAGCTGTGCCGCAACGCTCAATCCGCGCAATATCCGCGCAATCGCACTGAAATGAGAAGACTTTTACTTAATACTCCTATTACGTATACCGTTTATGGAAAAGAAATGTACCCTACGAAAGGAATAAAATTGGTCTATTTTAACGAAAACTCTCAAACAGAGAATAATTGAAAAACATTATTTTAACACAATGTACTGAAATCGTTCATTATTCATTGACACGAATAAAAGTTATATACTTTTTAAGTTAAGTCCGTTCTAAAGATGTTTGATTTTAATTAATGTGTTTTGATTTAATTTATTTAAACAAATTAAATTTAAACAAATTAAAATAAACGAAAAAATGCATTTTCCTAGGTTTTAAAAAATTAACTTCAAATAGTCATTAGAAGGCCACCCATGGACAAAATGAAGGCACGGAATATGAGTGGTGTGAGAAGCTAGGTTGTAATCCTGAGTAAAGGAATGTAATGACCATATAATTAACGAGTTATTAGGTGGCCCCATTAGAACATGAATTAACCTGATCAATGTAATTTACGTTATGGGTCAACAGAATGGAGTTTGAGGAGAGAATATTTAAGAACTTTTTCAAAAAATATTAAGTATAACATTTTAATACATTGATCTTTTGAATTTTATATATTTAAACATTCTTCTTGCAGATTTTCTTATTTTTCATTTATTTTCTTGAATACTATTACATTTATTTATATTATATTATATTAATAGGAATTGAGAAAGATAGATCGTATGATCGGTATAGTGCAGATTGGACAAATTGGAGTGGTGAAGCCAAAACTCTCGCGCTAATAGTCTAGCACACTACCCACTAGACTACCAATATTTCAAAAAAATATAATTCCGAAATATGTTCATAAGTGCAATAGCCATTAAAAAGGATTCATCAAACAAATATTGAATCTGTCCAGTTTATTTAAAAAATATGTTCCATTTTTCTCAATGATATATAGTGTAATGTAAATGTTCGTATATGCGCGGACCATTTATTTATTTCATTCAGATAAAATAGCTGACGAGTAATAATACGATTTTCGATGATCATATGAAAGCAACTTATTTTTTATAGTGTAGAGATGTTATCGGCTGGTTCTGGAATAAAATCCACTTAACGCTCTAAACTTTGCCAATTCAATGACGTCGAATAAATTTGTTTGTTGTTAAAGATGATGTACACGAACATCAACGTACATCAACATCTTACGAGGGATGGATGCCTTCATTGCATTAGTGTCAATATAAAAAATATGTAAAGTAATGTGTGAGGTCGCCGTAGACGAATGGCCAGGGTTCGAATCCCCGGTCAGACATCAAAAACGAAATATGAAAAAAATATTTCTTTGGCGGCTTCCTCTCAGCAGATTTCTGGCAAAAACTCTGACAGTAAATAAAATTGCCATGAAAAGTTTCTCAAAAAATCTGTCGTTCGGAGTCGACTTTAAACTGTAGGTAACACCACTCATGTATAAAATTAACACACACAACATTAGTGGTGTGAGAAGCTAGGTCGTAATCCTGACTGAAGGGTTGTAATGGCCAATTAGGTATGTAATGTGGGTATTAATTAGGTAGGTTTTAGCGAGTAGTTAGTAGTGGTGTTGCGTTAGCCAAAGCTTTCGCAACATGGCAAGCGTTTTACCACAAACAGCATTTACATGGTTCCACAAGTTAAGGACGTTGTTAAAAATAACTCCTAGACTTTTGACATTATGTACGATCTCAATTATTTTATTATTTATTTGAATTGGTGTACGATATGTAGTACAGTTTACTTTGTTCGCGGATTGAGACCAAGACCATTAATCAAGGCTCTTTGAAACACATTTAGATTACAATTTATTTATAATATCTCACGGCAAACAACTAACATATAGGTGAACATCATCTGAGTACATTTCTAAATTACAGAACTTGAATTTAGATGGTAGACCATTAGAGCAAATTATGTATAATAGTGGACCAAATATCGCTCCTTGCTGTTTACCTCTAGATGTTGCGAAATAATTTGTTTTGATACAGTCACGATACGCAAATTAACTTCTAATCCATAAATACGTAGAATAATCGAGTACAATTTAAAAATATATAAATTATCATACGCTTTTAACCGCAACTCTTCGGAAACATCAATAAGTCCAAAAATACGACTGTGCCAGATTGCCTCTCTAAATATATTTTCATAGACTTATTTACACCCAATGTTTTGATTGTATTCTTTTGCCAACGTATATCGTGTAACAATTTTCCTCACAGTTCGTGGGAATAGTTTCGCATGAATGGCTTCTCACATTATTTTGGTGGTTATTTTTCGGTATTTAACAAATCCACAAAAAAAAAAGCTTTTCCTTGCTCTTTTGTTTACATCCATTATCTTTTATGTTTTGTTTTCACTCGCTCAAGTTTTTTTCTTTTATAAATTTTTCATTAGATAAGATTGAACGGTTTTAAAAACGTCTGAGGGTTCGAATGGATTTCAAACACATTTTCGGGAGGAGATGCCGAAAGAATAATTTTAACAGGTTTAATGTAGTATAGCCAGACAAAGTATATGTAATTGTCTACCATGATTTTTTTTTTAATAAAATTATTTATTTATTGGATTAATTAGAAAAAAAAATAAAATAAAATAAAATAAAAATCAAAATAAAAGTATTGACAAAAAATTGTTTGCAATAAATAAGATCAAAAACAATATACATCTGGGCAAATGAATGTGCAAATTGAGTGATAAAAAGATAATGGACGAAATTCAAACAACGAATTGAATAATTTCGGATCTTAACGCTTTATAATGCTCAGAGCCTTGTCCAGAGATAAGCCGAACGGAAGAGCATTTAGTTTAGGGGCTGGTGTTGCTGGCAACATGTAATAGGCTAGCCAATGTAACATTTGCAAAGTCCCTTTCTGGTAAACCAATGTATTTTGCCAACAGTTCTTGAGACGATTACCAAATGTTTCCTCAAAGCATTTTTTCATCATTTTTATTTCGTTTTGTAGCGTCTCTATTTCTTGCTTCATACGTTCTTCTTTATTTTTATATTCATGCGACTGCATATCTCTTGATCTGTTGGAATAGATTTACAAAATCTAATTAAAGAGTACATCGTTTTTTAATATGTTTTTTAAATAGACTTAAACTTAGATTTGTCTTTCGGAAACCTTTCGATTAAACAAATAACATTGAATTCTTAGTAGAAACTAATTTTCGACATTAAAAGCCCTATTCGATTGTGACATCTAATGCTACCAGAGATATCAAGCAGATTTTTTGTGTGTTTCTTGAAAATGTATTCAAGATCAAACCGATAATATTTGTGACAAGTAAGAATGCTTTTATCTATTTTATACAGTGCTAATTTAATATCTTAAACAAAATTTGTACTTTCATTCATTTGTACTTTTCGGCAGTTTACATAGCGATACTTACCGATTTAGATTTTTAATATGTTCTTCCGATTGCTTCAGCTCGTTTCGGAATTTATCGATTTCAGAAGTTTTCATTTCGATCTCTTTACGCAGATCATTTTCCTTTTGCACTGCTTCATTGTTCAATTCGCAAATCTATATAGAAAAGGAAGATAATGATAGCTTCTGTTACTCTGTCAATTATTTTAGAACGAATTGTCGTAAATTCACCTCATTGATAAGTTCATTCTTTTGATTTTCAAGTGTTTGAAGTTTACGCTGTTCCAATGATAATGATGCTTGAAGTTCTCGTTGTACAGTCATGGTCTTGAAGAGGTCGGATTTCGTTTGAGTCAGTAAAGTATTAAGACTTTCAAATTCCTGTCCTTTAATTTGTAATTGTTGCTCCAGTAAAGCATTATCAGCCTTCAGGCTGATTAGGGATGTTGTTAAACTTTCGCATGACGACTTTGTGTTATTCATGTCCTCCAGTGATCTTTTCAGTTGACAATTGAGCTCATCGTTACGCTTCTGTTCAACTCGAAAAAGTGAATTGAAAACATGCAATTGATTCTTCGTTTTTATAGCCTGTATTTAATGTGTGGATTTGTAATATAAATTATAGGTTGAATTCAATTCATTGAGAACGGTCACTTACAGAACGCTTTAGATCTGACACTTCCTCCAGTAGTTGTTTTACCTCATCCCGTCTCTTGCGCCAGGCATTCAGCATTATTGTGGCGAAAATTCGCATACCAGCCATCTGGGGATCACGTGCCTGCACACTATAACAATAATCCTGATTGTACATCTTATGAACAAATGAATTTCGAGAATATGACAAAGCTAATGGCCCACCACCATGAGACGCAGACATTAATGCCTTATCATTTAAGTGATTATCTTTGTTATTGACAGGTGACGATGGTACTGTTAAATTGATTTGTCGTCGAGTGTAATTGAAATCCATTTGTGAAATAGACTTTCTCTGATGAAAAGCTATTATAATTCCTGTCTTTTGACGTACCAAACTTCTACTCGGAACGTTTTTGTTATCAGTGACTTCAGGTTTTACAACGTTCTGGGTCTTGGCAATGTCTACCAAGGGAGATGGCAGTGAGTCGGTTGTAGTAAGCGAGCTGCTCGACGATGACGGTGTAAGTATTAAGGCTCTTGGTATATGAGATTTAAGTTGCAATGCGTTCGGTAATTTCTGTTGGGAACTTTATATCAAAATATTAACAATTATGTATTTTAGTTTACAAAAATATAATTTCTCTTTTTTATGCTGTCACTTTTAATACAATTTAAAAATAGCTACATTCGCTGTATGTTATTAACCAAAATATTTTAATTAATTTACTTAAATTTTTAACTTTTTAAATAAAACTTAGAAAAAATAAAGAAAGTTGTGCTAAAAACTAATTTTCTCAAAGACGAATAATTTTTAAAAAAAGAAAAATCAAAAGTGAAAATTTTATTCGTATGTTGCTTGGAGAAATTTTAACATATTCATTTCAATCGAAAGCAATTTTTTAAAATTTTTAGCTTTTTTCATAAAATTGATAAAATTGTCAACATTTAGAACTTACGTTAGTGGCCTTAGCGATGTTTTCTTTTGATGTCTCTTTCCCACAGATTTTCGCATTTTCTTTTTGCTTTGTAGGTCAGCTGTGGTTTTCTTTTTACCAGTATCCCAACGACGATTAGTAGTATTGCTGTTGTCTCTAGAAGATCTTTGGGTCACTTCTGATGCAGTCGAAGTATTTTCCATTTCACTGGAACTTTGCAGGGGCATTGAAAGAGGTGGTACAGCGGCAAGTATTTCCGGCATCTTTACTTTTTATTTCTAATGTCTGGTATTCTTTTTCGTTGTTCTCTTAAAAGTTATTGGCGCAAACAATTAAGTTAAACGGTTGAATTAATAAATATACAAAAATAAATAAATAATAATTATACAACTTCTATTGAAAATTGTTTGATGTTTTCTTCAAAGGTCTGGTGTATTGTTTACTTTGGTTTAATATTGAACAAAAACTAAAATTGATTTTTTAAAATCAAGACATGTTTTGATTAAAAAAGGTAAAGAGCTTTGATTTAATTATGAAAAGAGAGTTTGAAGTCGTTTTAATTTAATTTCTGTGTGAATTAATGTTCAAATTATAACAATAGAACACAAGGCTAACGCCTTTTAAATACACAAGATTCAGTTCAAACTACATCAAAGATCATCGCATAAAACTTTAAAAAAAAATGCATCCTTTGTAAAATGTACAGCTCAATATCGCATATTCGAAGCAGAGAAAATATACTAGGAGGGGACAAGGGGAGCATGGTAAGGAATTATGGGTATCTTTGTACTATTGTAAGCGCTTTATGATATCCAGGCATAGTAGACTAAGTGTCCAATTAAATCCCGAAACATTATCCTCTACTGGTCCAATTGACATAGAACACAGACTGATCTTATTTGGTATTACTCTGACGCTGTTACATTACGAGTTAAAGTTCTCCATAACGAAAATCGATCAAATATTTATTGAATGCAGAAGAAGCCTTGGTTGGAGTGACAGTAAATCACAGCAAAAATTTATTGTTTTATTATAAACAATGTTTGTTATTTAAAATAAAATCCGTTCTGTGGCTTGAAGAATATTATTTGAAGTTTTTAGATATTATTTGATTATTGATTATTATTTGGTAGTTTTTTATATTTTATTTTTTTGTCAAAAAAAAAAATTATTTGTTTAAATTAAATCACTTATTTAGTTAAGTAAATAAGAACAATTAGATTCTGACAAACCTTAATTTTATTCACAATTCTTATTGAAAAATATCAAACTTTCGTTATTCAATACCAATGTGCTTCACTCACATTTTTTAATATAACACTAACATGGTCACTAACTGACTATTCCCGACTAACTGGCAGCATTGTTCTTCGCTCTATTTAAGCGGCCTTATTTCTCGTCTGGTAAATTTCGAGTGTTGATTTGTCTGTGTAATTATGATCACCATATGATGTGTGTATTTTATTTGTCTTGTTTTGTTTATTTAGTTTAGTCACACTGCCGAGACGAACACAGACTTACTCTACAATTTAGTACTGTATGAGACTATATTTGTCAAATTTGTTCGCTCTCAATTTCAAAAAGATTATGACTCAAAAACCCACCGTAACAATCTTGTCGCGATGTTTGGGCTTAAGTGTGCCTATTCCCAAACTGTTTGGGGATGTGGAGCACACTAACTAATGTCTCTTAGATGATTCTTTGCGACCCGCTCGATCACGTATATTTCTTCTATACTTCTAATCTGGAATGTTAAACGATCCATGCTCGTCAGATGGTTTTGCAGTCAGGGGTTTAAGCCAGACTGTATTATAACGGAGCTTCACTGGTAACTGAGTGCCTCAGTGAGTAACAGGTTTCATAGCGAATCCATGTCATGCTAGTGGGGGCTATGTCATGATCGACCTCCCTTCCCCCTCTCTCGTGGGATTTATATAGAAAAGAAAAACGAATAAAACAAGAACATGGACGTGATGATAACCTGGCTTTTAAAACTAAATTAGACCCGTCCCAGCTCATTGCGCGGATTCAGGTAAGCATTGTTGAAAATAACAATGAAATCGTCCTGAATTTCGCCCCAAGTGGTATGAAGGTGACGACGGTGGAGGAGTGGAGTCCTTTAGTGAGGCGACTGCTTCGGCGATCCCCACTTCGGCGGAAGATATGTGCGTAGAGTTAGACTCTGTATCCCTACTATCGGATGAAGACGGTGATAGTACAATCATGTTTCGTATCCAGATAACTACTGGGAGCAATGAGGGGGTAACCTCCCCATTAAGAAAACCACTTGTTAGACAGGATACGTCAAACCCAATAGTGCAATTAGCTACTGATTCGGGCTGCATGGGCAAAACATCTCATCTGACAAGGTGCGTACACCTGGGCAGATACATTCCACTTTGCATAAGGAGAGGAATTCGTATCGCAGGGCTCGCACTGTCTTGAGGCGAATTGCATGCTGTGATGTGGATTCCCTCTCTGTTAAAGAGCAGAAGATACTGGCTCGACACAGAGGCACTGTTTCATGGTATGTAACAAAATCCCCGGCTGGTGTTCTTTTACGAACCGCTGACTCTGGCAAAGAGGATAGACCCTTGAGTGCGTATAAGAGCGTATAGAGTTTATGGAGCAAAGCTCCATCGATTGGTACAAAGGCATGAAGATAGTGGACTGCGAAAACGAGGGAACTGCAAAGTTCTCTGTGGAAGCAGTAAGCGCCTTGATGGACTTTGGCCCAGTGCGCGATTGAAAGTGATCCCTCAATCCGACCTCCCTCTACAATAGTGACGGTGTGGGTCCCGCCTTTTAGGCAGGTGAATAGAATACCTGAACTTATTGGGAATCAGAATAACGAATTAAACACCAGCTCGTGGGTAGTTGGTGGTTGGTTGGTTGTCTGGTGATGGTAAAAGTAAAAGTTGCGATCTTCGGATCGCGATTGATCAGGCATCTGTTGGTGTAGTCCTGATAATAGGTTACTTGTTCCTAAAATAAGTGAGAACGTAAGAACCTGTATTTTGGTAAGTAATAAGTTGGATGTATTAATCACTCCTTCCTTTTATACAGGTGCTTACTTACCCGGATAAGCGGAGCTAGCTAGCCTGGTGGAATGCGGAACTCTAAAGTCTCCGCTGTTGTACTAGGAGACGCTTTAATAAGGCTAAAAGATCGGGTGAGGAACCACCTGGATGAGTTTCTGCGAAAGTAACGAGGATGTTTGCTGATGTGGCTCGTTTCCGTAGGGAGCCACAAAGATCCCAAAGTCCTAGGCTTCGTCCAAAAGAAAGATGGCAAGTGGACAGCCTTGAGAAAAAAAACCTACAGGTTCTATTGAACCCTCATTTTCCTAACTGTATGGATCGAGATAGCTATCCGTTGGATAATGCTGGCATTATACCCGATTTGGAGGAGATCATTACCAGGGATAGGGTCAAATGGGCTATAAGTAGCTTTGAGCTATTTAAGTCGCCTGGTCCGCATGGTATCTTTCCGGCCCTGCTTCAGCATTCGGGTGATATATTACACGAATACCTGGAGGGCGTGTATAAGGACTGTCTCCGGTAATATAAATGGTTGGAAAGATGTACATGTGGTGTTAATTCCGAAAGCCGGTAAATCCAGCACGTCAGCCTTGAGGATTATAGACCGATATCGCTCTCATCCTTTCTTTTGAAAGCATTGGAGAGACTTATCGACCTATATTTAAGGTCAACATGGATCGGTCTCTGTTGAGTAGGTCGCAACATGCTTACATTAGGTATAAGTCGATTGGGAGCGCTCTTCATGATATGACAGGTTTTGTTGAGGCGAATTGCTAGAGGTGAGTACGCACTGTCGCCTTCTTAGATATTGAGGAGACTTTCAACAACGTTACCACTTCTGCAATTGAGGACTTGCTTAGGGATATACATGACCCACATTTTTTGGCGCGTTTTATAACTCACATGCTGGGTAATAGACTAATCCGCACTATCTCCTCTCTTGTGACTGATGTTGCTTTAAGGTTGTGGCATACGCCGATGGTGTGGTTATTCTGGTAGATGGTAAATTTTTGTCGCTTGGTACTTTATCCTCTTGGGCTACGAACTGTGGTCCGGGTATAGATTCCGATAAGACAGACCTCCTTTTGTTCTCGCGTAAGTACAAAATTCCGTCTATGATGGCGCAATACTCGGCAATGACACGTCGGATGCTCTCGCTAGATTAGGTGCACTTTCTGAGGGCGATGTGATAGCTAGTCCTGACCTCCCAGCCTACCACCTCTACGGCTTGATTAAAGGATAGGTCAAGAGGGAGAGGGCAGAGGCGTTGGCGGAATAGATTGGGTTGTTATGTTTTGTTGGTCTGTGTATTTCCTTCTTTTTCTATTTTCTTTACTCTTTACCTATCTTCCCTATTATCCTCTCCCCTTTAGCACGTTGTAAAATGGGTCAACTGCTGTATTTGTCTCATTTCGCAAGTACACGTCCTCTAACCCTACCTAACCTAAACGAAGATAACAAATTTTGTAAAAACTGATTCAACTTAGAATTTTGCGATATACTCTATAAAATATAAATGCATTTGTTAATGTTTTAGGTACCTTTCCCTCTCCTTTATTATTGCTAAACACATGTGCTACTTGGAAAAATTTAAATAATCCAATGACTCCGATTAATAGATTCAGTAAATTTCTTATATAGTAAGTAAGACTCTGCATTGAAATAACATTTTTATTTATTATTTTGTCTAGGGTGTATAATATTTAATTTACAATAAGATAAAGTATAACTTACAGCTCCTATCGTTTATAGAGTGATACTCTAATAAATTGTCTATTTTATATCATTTGTGGTTTAAATTAGTGAAAGAAATGTCTGATAAACAAAATTTTTCCGAAAAACTTATGAATATAATTGAAGACGACTCCGATGTAGAAATAAGTAAAATAAATTTGTAACTTTTATTTAAAAACGAAACGGTTCGAAACATGTTAACCTAAAGGCACCGATACAGAGTCGATGACGAATGGTGAATATGAAAGTGTTGTGAATATGGGAATGGCGCTAGTAAGTTCAGATACTAATGAAAAACAGGACGAAACAGCCGCTGATGGCACTGAGCTGTTACTTCATCTAATTGTATTCTTAAGAATCAGCTGCATAATATCAAATGCAATACATTCTAATAAATATAAAATTTGTTAAGTATGGGTTTACCACAACAACAAAACACGTAATATTTATATGTCGTTCAATGCCAAATGGGTTAAATGTAGTGATTAATCCAGGGTATATCCCACTAAATATAAGCGATAACATTTTAATATATTGGGCCTTTCAATCCTAAATTTACTTTAGAGTTTTTAGTGGAGGTACATTCAATTTTGCGTTGCAAAAATATGGAGTCAGCACAAACTTTTCCTTATCTTTCTTTTGATTTGTAAAAAAGAATAATTTTTTTATTTTATTGTATGGAAATGTATTAATAAAATAAATATAAAAAAACATAAATAATTTTTACAAATTATTGCTTAAAATTCATAAAATTGCTTAATTGCTAGGTGCTCCAGTAAACACCTAGACTTTTGCTTTCCATTGTATATGTACGTAATAAAACAGAAAGAAACAAAGAAAAGATATGATAAGAAAAATATTCTTTTCTTAATATTGTCCTTTAGTTTTATAATAAAACAAGTAAATATTAAAACTTAGCTTCTTTCTTTTGTTTGAAAAGTTATTCTTATTTATATGTGTATTATTATTATTATTATTTCTTTTTTAATTGCCAATCATAGCTTTTATAAATATAACCAATATTCCATTGCCTAAATAAAATTTATAAATACTTAAAAATATAATGACATTATTTAAAGGACAATAACACTATAGTGGCATGTGATATGGATGGTAAGTGTAATCACTATGTGGAAATGGATAGATTTGAAATTTGAAGGTCTTCTGTATTTAGTCGCAACATTTGCTGATCTTCAGAGTTCATACGCACGAGTTGTCCGCTATCAAAAGTTAAAAGGTTACTGAGGCCATGCTCATTGTTGTTATTATTTGTATTATTGTTGTTGTTATTTTCATTATTGCCACTGATGATATTAGCTACACCTACTGCAGTATTATTAGCAGTTGTCATCGCGTCATTTGGTGTTGTTTGTTGTTGATATTGTTGATGATGTTGTTGCTGTTGTAAGTGATGTTGTTGGGAATGCTAGATATAGAGAAGGTGTCATAGAAAACGTTAAATTAATTATAAAATATTCATCTTGATAATTATATACTCACAAAATGGTTGGATCCTAAATTCCAATTATTTCCGGTCCCATCTGTACCATTGGCTTGAACAACATCTGCGCTGGCTGGTGTTAATAGATTATGCATGGTAAATGCATTTGCATTGGTGAGATTGTCTAAATTATTATTTGTAGCAACAGCGGTAGGATTGAATTTTGTTTCCCAATGTGTGGCGCCTGCGCTTCCAAAATTGTTCCTGTGATATTGCTGCTGTTGCTGTTGTTGTTGTTGTGGCTGTTGACCAAATGCATTGTTGTAATCAGCAATATCTATTTGTGGCGGGGCGTTCGGATTTACGTTAGTGCTCCCATTGGGACCTACACTATTTCCATTATACTGCTGATTCGGCGAAATTAACTGTTGATTACCTGTCACCGTAGGTGTCATATTATAAGGCGATGGTGTGTTGTGAGTATAAGCACTTGACGGGGACAGAGGCTGGGGTGACGGTGTCAGTTCTGGAGGAGCTCGGTAAATACCAAATGGTTGAGGTGATGTGTCTGAATAAATCAATAATAATAATATGAATTATATAACACATTTACCATCACATAGAATACAAAAGCACGTAATATAAAACTGTGAAAAGATATCTAATAATAATTATGGGCATTTCCAAAAAGTCGTCAATGAGAACAACATATTGAAAGTTCTTAAATACAATTCTTCTTTTCATCATATTTCCATAGGGAAATATTTCTTTGATTGAAGCACGAATGGACTGAACCTTCTTTGCCATCCTGGACATTTTTCAAAGACATCACATATACATTAATACATATATGGATTTAAAGCGTAACTAAAATCAATTACATACATATAATTATTATAATATTTCATAACAGTATGTATTAAAGCGATTAGCATTTTTCATAGAAGTGACAGTTACGCTCCTGTTTGCATTCGAGCTACAGACTTTGTAAGATTTTTGGAGATATGTTTTCTTTCTTTGTTGGATTATCTTTCTGAAAATCTAACTTCTGAATGTCTAACTTTTTCTTCTACGTTTCCTTTAAATCGCATCCAGTTATTTACTACACAGTAATCCGTAAAATGAAAAAAAAAAAACAAAAACAACGCGTTAAACATGTGAGCAAAAATATAAGTTACAGAAACCGTTCGTTAAGTGTTAATAAAACTTCCTAAAAAAAACATTAAGTGTTAACTTTTGGTCTCAACGTTCTATTTGGAGATACAAAAATAGATGCAAAAGAAGCATTAATTTTAAATTTTTACTTTGCATTATGGCATATTTTGGACGATCAATGCAACTTTATTAGAATAATAAAATAAAACTGATTGTAAAATAATAAGTTTTATGTTCTTGTTAGTTACGTATATCTAATTGGTCTCGTGGAACTTTGTATATGTAAAGTTTGACTCCAACGACAAAATAATTCCACAAACAAATATTATTTTAATCATCTTAACAAACCCTTTTTTAAAGCTGTAAACAAATTGGAGAAATGTTGATGAAGTATAAATACGTCAAATTTCAAGAATAAATTGGTATCTCCTCTAAATAAAAAAACCATGAAACACATGTTAATAGTGTAGTAATCAATAATTTATTTATCTGCACTCGTATACAAAAATAAAGATATTGTACAGGTGTACATTTGTCGTTTAATATATTAATCAAGCTAGTTCACAAGCAATATAAATATCATAATGTTTTTGGTGGAGTAATTAAGAGGCAGAAATTATTTCATTTTAAATATATAACAGTCCTGTTTGTCTTGCTAGAAATGCCCCAATGTGTAGGAATTTGTATATATGGAATGTGTATGTACATATTTAAGTTGTTTGGTATTGTGCTATTGGGGATTTTTTTTTTTTTTTTTTGATAACATAGTCAACGGAAATTTTTTTTAGAAGTGAATTGAAGTTATTATTTTGTATTTTTATTGATCAATGCTTGTTTACACCAAATTGAAAACGCAAATGTTAGACCAATGAGAACAATTATAAAAATGTTAATAAATATAATATATATTTTATGTCATAATTACCTCTTGGTTCTGTTTTAATCGTGGGACATTTGAAGAATTCCAGTTAGACAGGCCTGCAAAAATTAATTTATTAATTAATAAAACACAATCCAATTTACTTTATAAATTATATAAATTATTATATAAAAAGTGCTTTTAGTTATGGTAATAAACAACAAATAAAATGAACATACATGTGCAATGCAATTATAAATCAAAGCAAATTAAATTATTAGTTTAAATTTATGAAAACAGTGAACATTAATGTTTCAATATTTAAAAAAAAAAGAATAATTAAACAAATACAATAAGAGCTTATATTAAAAAGCAAAATAAAAATAGTCATAAAAAATTAAATAAATTACCGGGACTTTTATTAGGGAAGTTAAAAGCAATCACAAAAAGTTTCCAATTTGAACAACTTGAATTAATTACAAAAGAAAACTTTTAGTAAGCATGTGAAATGCTAAAACCGTTTTATCGACAATACCTCTATTCAAAAAATTCAAAAATCTACGTTGAAACTTGGCTGCACTGTGAGATTACAAAATATATTGAAAACAAACGATTATTGTTCTGGATATTGAGAAAAAAAAAAGAAATTGATTATCAAAATAAAAAAAAATCATTTTGACGTACACTGTACTTAATAATTAAAAACAAACAAGGTTTTCGGTATCGAAAACTTTCTCGCTTACCTACCGGAATTAGTAATATAAAATACCAATGGAAAAATTATTTTCATTTGCTCAGATTTAATTTTATTTTTCTATTTAATATCCCGTGTATAAAATAACTATTCTTATTAAAAGGAACTTATATATACTTATTGTATTTTTTTTCAATTAACCAACAATTTAATCGTTTATTATAATTGCAATATTTTATATAAAATAATTAGTAAACATTTATATTGATTTTAATGACATAAATGTTTTATTTCTATTTTATTTAATGATATTAAATGTTGATGCTTTAATAATAAATTTAATTTTTTAATTTTTAACTATGCTTTCTTTAAAAAGAATATATGTACGATGTATGTATATGAATATATTTTTATGTGAAATGAAATAATAAAATATGGTATATAGTTTTAATCATTGATTGGTTATAAATTTATCTATTATTTATGAAGCATTTTTTTTTCAATTATCAAAATAACATTTTGATATTAAAAGGATATTTATAACAATTTGTTCTTTTTTTTTTGCAAAATTATATTTTTTTATAAAAGATTGTAATTTATTTAAACTATTAATTTTTGTAAAGTATATAAATTATGTTTATAAATACGTGCTTTTTTTAGAGTTGTAATGAGTTTACAAAAAAGTTCTATAAAATTTAGCTTCTGTAACAAGAAACTTCCATAATAAATCAATCTATTTTTAAAGTTATAAAATTATAGATTTTTGTTTTAAACATTTAAAGCTTTTTTATTATTCTTATTTTAAAATCTTACTAAATTGTTTATATTGGCAAAAATTCTTTTTATTTTTTGTAGTGACATTTCAGTGTAATTAAATTTTGTATACAATGTAAAAAAATTTTTCTTCTCATTTTAGATTCTATAACAGCAAAGTATAAAAATTCCAATAATCACGATCCCTTGTTATTTTTTTATCACAAAAATGTTAAATTTATTATGCTAAAAGTACATTCTATAAATTGTTTCAGTAGATGAAGTTAGTTAAGGTAATGCAATCCAATGAGGGCACGTTAGGCCCATTTCAGTGCAATACTATTATACCTGTATTGATTATTCTGTATTTCGATTTTATTGGTAATCACTACAAAACATGAAAATAATTCAGAATTGATAGTAGATTTATGCAGCACCAAAAAAATACACATACACATACAAGAACCCAATGAAGTTAATTGATTATCAACATCGTTTACTATTGTCCCATAGATCGAAATAAGATTCGTTAAATTCAATTCCCCTTATGTAATGTTTTGTTAATTACTGAATAGATTCAAGGTATTCACCCTACACCGAATATCATAGGAATTATGAACGAAAAACATCCACCACCAGAATATAAATACATAGGAGTGATAGTACATCATATTTTATAGACTTGACTATACTATATATACGCATATATATATATATATATACGCATATATATATATGTATTATATTAAAATAAAACGAAAACTTACGACCATCTTGGTGATCATTTTGATGTTGCTTTTGCTGTTGCTGTAATAACAAATGTACGGGGTCACCGTTAGTTTTTTGACGTTTACGTCTCAAATACGCGGGATCTAAAAAAGATACAATTTTTTATTTAATTATATTCAAGTAAAGTTGAGGTTTTCACGAACTCCTTCCGCTTAACTGTAACAAATAAATGTTTCTTAAACTCTACAAATTAAATAATAATTTACAATTCAATACAAATTATGTCGACATAGTTCGTATACAGTAAATATAATTTTATGGCAAATGTTACTTTTAACATTTACTATGGCAAATGTTATTTTTACTCTGTTAGTTAAGAAAACATTTGCACAAAAAATTAAAATTTTACTGATATTAAAATATATAGTTTTAAGTACAAAAAAATGATGTGAGACACTGTATCTTAAATTTTATTTCTAAAATTTACAATTATTTTTATATTAGGTCGATGGCCTCAGGTTATATAAACGATTGAGCGCCAAACGTAAAACAACAAAATTTTAACAAATCAAATATTAATGTTTAGGTATTAATCCATTCTCTGAAATAACCAATCTGTAACAATCATAGAGCATAGGATTTTCGGTTGGATTGACAACTGTATAACAATTTTTAAGGCTGTCCTATTACGTGCAAACATATATGAGACAAATTTTTAAGAGTATATTTCTGGTAAATTACAAACTGATATGATATACAAATAATGTATCGTTTCGATCAAAAATAAACAACATGGCACCAAACAACTTGCGTTCTCTTTTTAATAAGTTATCATGCAATATATGCACATAAAGATAAAAGAACACAAATTAGACCCAAAATATAAACATTGCCACAATGGCACAGATTAATTTTAATGCCCAATATTGACCGGTATACCGTTTGGTGGGGACAATTCCAAAAAAATTATTATAACTATGGTGAGAGTACCATTATTATATACGCAAGTGCAAACAATTGAAAAATTAATTTAATCGATTTGCTGCGACTAAACGCTGAGCCACCTCTTCAGGTGTTAAAATTTCACCAGCATCAACAGGAGCATAATATGCCGATGTCTCATCAAACTCACTGACCGTCGCTTGTGGCGGTATGCTGGTGTATAAAGCAAAATGTTCGGCTTCGGTCAAGTCAACATTAGGATCAAGTTGGACATTAAATTCGCCCTCGCATAAATTTCGTAGGCTTTGTCTGTCCGCTATAGCTACCAGTTCCATGTTTCCATCAGAAATTGGTATGTCGGCCAATTGAAGAGCAGAGGCGGTCTTGCGATCTAATGTGTTACTTAGTGTGAGAGTGCTAGCATGAGAATATTCCTCATTGTGGGGCAAACTACTAACACTGTCACCCTTGAGAGGAATGTGTATAACATTGGCATTTAAGTGTGCAGGCCTTTTGCCAGATACACTACTAACACTACGACCCACAGGTTTGCTAAACTTTTGAACTTTTTTCTCCGGAGAGTTTGGCAATGATGTAGGTTGCAGAGATTTAATTGAACGTACAGAAGCTCGATTTGAGCCATTCGAATTGAAATGTCCAATGCTAGGTTCTCGGCTTAGAGCTGGACTGCTTGCCTTTGAGTCAGTCTTACAGCCAGCTATTTGATCATTAGTTTGACTCAAATCAGATTTACTTTTGCGCCTTGAAAAAAGTTTCGAAAAGAAACCAGGTTTCTTTTGCTTTGGCAAAGTACTAGAACTTCCTGGTGTTTGTGGTAGACGCTTATTAGGTGGCGATTGGTCAGGTGTCTTCATTATAATAATGGGGGTTTGCTGACGAGATTTGCGATCTAAAGTACCGCCAATATTCGCTTCAATTGATCGATTTTCTGCATTGCTGTCTTGCTTTCGTAAACGTTTTGGCGGCAATGGAGGCAGTTTTTCCTCTTCGGCAGCGGTAACGTGCATATGCGGTGAATTTAGTTTGGGTGGTGCTGGTCTAGGCGGTATAGGTAATTCTGGTAGAGATTGAGCTAAAACATCTGGTCTTTTAATGTTGGTAATAGACGCTGAGGCTGATGACGGCTTTGATTTGACTTCAATTGGATCGTAATGATTATTATCAGAGTCAGGTAATTGACGAGAAGGTGGTGCAGGTTGTATGTCATCCATTGGTATTGTGATGGGGTTCTTAAAAGCAATCTGTAGACTGCTATAAGTAGCCGCGTCATCAAAGCTTTCTTCCACATCCATTGCTGTCTGGCCTCCGTCTACAAGCGAGCCGTCTGTTGCCGGGACGCAAGAGTCAATGCCATTTAACTCGTTTAATAGAATATTGTTATAAGTGTCACGACGTATAATATGATCGGAGTAAATGTCATCTAATTCCGCAACCTGTTCTAGAAGATCACTTAATGTCTTGTCTTCCGAGTTGTTGGTAGAAATCTGGGTAGTTGCGGTTGTGGTCGACGACGTTGTCGTATCAATAGACTCACTTGCTATTGGAATTTCAGCATCTTGCAATTCATTTGAATTCATCCATTCTGTAATTTTTTTGTTTGTATCTATAACGTTGACTGCATTGTCATGTTGTTCTCCAGCGTTTAAAAGTTCAACAACCTCTTGCAAAGAGTCAGACTGATCTTGTGAGTTTTGGCGCTGTTGTTGCTCTTCTAACTCTCGCATTTTCTCATCAATGATTGTATCAATTTCTTGTTGGCTACGTCGTTTGACTTCATCTTCGTCGATGTTGTCATCGTTGATGTCATTATTGTCGATGTCCGTTGTGTCGTTTGTCGATGTCAGTAGAGTTTCTGTTTGTGATTCCTGCAGTCCTTTTGGTACTTCTTCACTCGATGGAGTATTTAAATCAATAACTTCCACTTTATCGTTGCGATTATAATTCTTTATGTCACTAACAAGAATTTCTTGGAAAATATCTAAGTCGGGCTTCCTCTTCAGGTTCCGACGAAGATCCAAAAATCGTATCCTACCTGATTCTAAAGGAACATATTCGAATGGAAGTGGTTCACTCGTAACACCATCCGATGGACGTTTCAATTGAATAAACACCTACAATTTGCAAATAAATCTATTAATATTGGGACGGGATTTGTATGTGATTAGGAATACTTACCTTAGCAGGTTCTGTTATGTCAATTTTACGATATCGGGGCGTTTTAAATGTTATGGCAGTCTGTTTATGCACGTCGGTATGTTGAAAATCTCCATATGCCTCCCAAATCGTTTGGCCATTATTCTCTTCATAGAAACGTACCGAAATGTCTTCTTTGGCTACTTTTTCGCACAACAAAATTATCTGCGTATTGCCTAAGACACTGGCAGAGCAACTACACAGACGACAAATGACTAGGTCGGACATGGCCTTTTTGTCGAATATAGGTTCAGATACCACGGGCGCCAACGGCTGTGTAAAACGGCCTTTTTGATCACTTTCCATGAACACTTGGAAACATAACCTAACCGAGTTTAGATCAATACTAGAGGGTTGATATCTGTGCGCAAATCCGGCTGCAAAAATCAGTCTTAGAAATTAATCTTTGCATTGCAAGTGTAGAATTTTTATAAATAATATTACTTTTGAATGGATCGACGCGAATTTCTTCTCGAGCTTTAAGCGCTGCTTCAATATCTTTCTTTTTTACACACTGTATCCCTAGGTTGCTGAATACAGCCCTCATGGTTTCAGAGTTAATTTCAAGAGTACATACACCCTTCTTGCATCCCTCTTTACCTACTAGATTATGGGGATGTGGTCTAGATTGAAACAAAAAGAAAAAAAAATAAATTCAACATCACAATAGTTATTGAATTTTTCAAAACGCTCACCTATATGGAGGATCTTTGGTAACACACGACACAACAACCACGGCACGTCCTTTATATCCCACTATTTCAATTGTGGGATATGTTTTACATTCGGGTGTTGAATTGACACCCGGTATAGAACCAGCCGAACGACCTTCACACTCATAACGGAATCTCAAGGCTTTACTTGCTGGCTGTTCCGTTATTTTAACGTATGGTTTTTTGCGTACACTTTTATTCGTATTGGTTGGCGCTTGTTGCTGAGGTTGCATTCCATTATAATTTACAGTTTGCTGCTGTGGTGATTGTTGATTTGGATCCATAATTTGAGCGTTTGCGTTGCTGGTAATTGTACCATTATTGGCACCTCCACCTCCACCAACTAAAACGTTATTATTGGCAGGATTTTGATACATTAGTAGATCAAAGTGTCAACTAAAAGAAAAAATACAAAAAATATGAAAACACTACACTATTGACTTAAATTATATTAAATTTTCAGTTTTCAATATTAAATTTATATAGTTTGCAAAAAAAAAAAAGAAATTAAAAAAAATCTATTCCAATTTCAACTAAAATACATAAATTTGGTGTTTTGAGATAAAACAATGATGAATTTTTTCTAAAAATAGTGCAGACAATGTCTTTCGTAGACCAACAACAACAATCATCTGAGGAAAAACAAAACTGTTTCAATATTTCTCCTTGAGAATATATTTTTCAAATGAAGGAACTCACGCATCAACTACAAATATTGGAAAACTATGTTGTATTTGCCTCTATGTCTATTGTTTTTTATTGTTATTTTATTTATTATTTTTTTTTTTCTATTTATTTGATTTTATTATTTTATTCTTCTACTCCTCAGAAAACATAAAATCTGCAGTGATCACGATAGAAAGTGTCGGAAGATACTAAATTTTTTTTTGACCATCTCGAAATATATCACATTGAGAAAACGTATGGACTGGCATAAATATTGAATACGAACATGAAACACGGCACAGTAAGTATTCTCTCTTTTATATTTACCCAAATTCTCATTTGAATACACGGTTATAAACATGTATTAGAACAGACAAGAGGACAGAAATCAAAAATTATTTATGGATTCTGTACTTTTAAAACAAAATTTCCTTCCTCCTAACTGGGAAGCCTTTGTGGGTTGTCTCTCGCGCTTTACAATACTTTTATATTTACGTTGTAAAAAACTTTCATTTTATTTCTGTAAAAATTTCATAAAAAAAAAATAAAACATTTTTTAAGAGAAGAATTCTTGTAGAAGTTTTCTCGCAAAACATAAATAAAATCATTTAGATTGTGCCTGTTAGCTCCGGAAAATTGGATAAAAATAACATTTTGCGTAACTTATCGTCAAGCGAAAAAAAAAAATATTAACCTTGGACTGCATTTAATATGAATATTGGAGGCAGCAATGTTTACAAAAAAAAAAAAAAAAAAAAAAATTACTAAAAGTTTTTGTTTAACTTTTTTAATTTGTATTAACAGAGCTTAAATATTATCGTATTTAACTTAACATAAAATGTTTCTCTTGATTCTAATAGCTGACTCTATTTCCTAGAAATAACTAAATGCAGCATAAAAATATTTCTTTTAATCATCGCTTTAAACCGATTAGTGATTATTTTAATCAAGGTGTATGCAAATATGCAGATTTAATACAGATTTAATACGGAAATAAAGCCCAAATCGTCAATTGATATTGGAAAGATAATTTCCAATTTATATACATATTTACACACAGTGGCTCAAACGTAATTTTGGACACCAGATGTGAGAATATTCAAATGCTGATATTTCCACTTCAATGGAAATATTTCTAATAAATTGATACGGATTTGAGGAAATTCAAAAGGTTTTTAAAACAATGTACACAACCTAACATTTTTTACTAAAAAATATACTAAAAAAATAAAATTAACAAATTTTATGTCAAGATATAAAGCCCTGTTTCAATACTTGGGAGCAAGACCATATGTTTTTATTACTGATTCCAAAACTAGGATCATCGATTATGCGTGAGTTTTTCCCAAACATGCACAATAATATTGCTATTTGATGGCTGTGACAGTGTTTGGAGTATTTTTGGACAATTATGGATAAGCCACAGCTTCGCAATGTGTACTTCGAATCGATCGTTGTCCTGGTAGAAAGCAAATATGTCCAAATATTAAATGGATCCATTTTATCCTCTATAAAATTAATACTTCCTACACCTGCACTGAAAGTACATCTCCACACCAGTACTGCGCTCCCCCATGTTTCTCTATAGACTAAGATTTGTTGGGCAAAATCTAAGTATTTGGATTACTCCAAGTGTATCTCTTTCCATCTGATTCATATATATGTACATTCATAATTGGCCATTGCAACAATTCAGTTAGTATTATGACCTAGTTTCTCACACCACTTAAGTTGTGTGCGTTAATTTTATACATAAGTGGAGGGACCTACAGTTTAAAGGCGATTCCGAACGACAGATATTTGAGAAACTTCCCATGGCTTTCCATCTGATCCATGCAGGTTAAATTTATTCCCATCAGTAAAGAGTAACTGCACAGTATTTACACGATATTACAACATAATGTAGAAATCATAATACTTACACTGTTGTCCAATCTCTTCTGTTACTGTGTGGAATTAGAAAATTGAAGTGTCTTAAGGCTTTTCGCTCCGTTTCGATAGATGAGAAAATAGCAAGCTTACTGTGAAATAATCGTGCAATCTCGATTGCCTTCAACGATAATCTTTTCTCCAATTAATGTTCTTCTCCAAATTTTCAGTATTTTCATGTATTCGCTTTTTTCATATGTATTCGCTTTCCCAAAGGCACCTACGATGTTGACTTAACAGTCTCACGTATGTACATGAAAAACCCTTGCTTTTTTGGTTTTAATGCGAGTTACGATTTCGCAAAAGATTAATATTGGAAAACTACAAATTATATGCCCTTTTAACACTGTTAATTGATAAGAAGCTCTCATATTTCCAAACCAAAAAGTAACAAACAAATTGCGATTAATAATTCATATGATTATGAATTATTCTACCCCATTTCATGATTAAATAAATTCAAATAAATATAAGAATACATAAATATAAAATTGATAAATAAGATATTACACATACATATGTATATTATTGCTCTCGACTGTCTTTAGAACGACATCCCCCACACAATATAGTACCGCAAAAAGAAACTTATTCAGCTACAAAAATCGGAAATTACGAAATTTTTAAAATATCTGTGTACAATATATATATGTAGTATGGACATATGTAATGCGAAAAACTATTTTTCGAATTATCTTAACATATACGAAAAGAATGAAGTATAAAAAATAAAGAAAATAATAATAAAATTTAATATAAACGAATAAATTAAATTGTACGTCATCATCAAAGGGCTGCAAGCAAAATTAACCACACGGGGTTTATTCTAAGAAAATCACGTCATTTCATTTTTTTTATTGAGATTGCGGTGAAAATAAGTTTTACGTATATTTTTACGTTTAAACTACATAAATTACAGTAAATTGTTGTTTGGACCAAAAGAAGTAAGCAAGAATCTTGATTCATAAGTTAAATTTTATTATCGAATTTTTCCTGAGAATCTTTAATTATTAATTTCTTTTTTAAAAAGTTTAATCAAATTGAGTTTACATGTGCTTTATACTGTTCACTCACATTTTTAAAATACAACACAACTTAGATCGTTTTGATTTCAAAATTTTTTTTTTAATTGTCTTTTTTCAGTTTAAACTTTTCCGTGCATTCTCTTTAGAAGCCCAATTGGCCAATTGGAATAAAGCCAATTTTGCGATCATGCTGAAATGGTTGTCTAACCGGAATGTTTTGATTTTTATCGATCCTGCTTTTCGCTTTACAACAAAATATTTACATATGCATTTCATATACAACGTGATAACTTTGAATTTAATTTTAATAAATTTGAATACAATTTTAAAAACAATTGCCTTAAGGCTTACTGACTATTGAAATTAAAAACAAATTTTTAGCCGTTATTGAATTGTTATGTTAAGTTCTTCGAATTAATTTGATGTCTTCTTTATAACAACTTTGCTGTTGTTGGCAAAGTTGTTATTGCAAAGTCAGTTATAGTAGCGATCGCCTCTAAGTATACAATTATAAGAAATGACAGTAATTAATTAAATTGTTGACTACCTCCAAATTGACGTTAACTGTGCAGATCGAAAATATTTCACACAATTTCCAAAGCACTTAACTACAATAGAAGTTTGAATGCGAAAGAACACTCCTCAGCATAAAATATATTTTTTCATTTATTTATTAGTTTTCTCTTTTCTTTATTTATTTCAATGCACTTTATCTCAAAATTTGTTCATTTATTTTTGTTTACAATTACGTTTTTGCATAGAAAATTGTATTTATTTTTATTATTTGTTTTTGCGATACTTCGACCATCCGTTGTTCTTCTTTTCAGTTTCCGAACTGACAATAAGAAAGATATTTTTTATCCGAAAGATATTTTCATGGCATAAAAACACAAGGTGGCCTTATTTAAAAAGCCAAACAAAAACAACACACAAATTTGTGTTTATTGATAAAAAAAAATCATTTTGTAAAAACAAAATTTCTACACAAAATGTTCATTTTATTAAAACGAAATTAAAAAAAAAATTGATTCATTAAAAGTTCATTTGGTTTTACAAATGAAGAAGTATTTTCTATCAATGTACCCGTTTGTTGAAAAGATTCCGAACAATTTTCATTCAATAGTTATTAATCTAACGCAGACAAATTGGGGGTAAATAATACATTGTGGTATTTGGTATTTTTTCTTTCCTTGTGTAAATGTTTTATATTTCTTTAATCATCTTACTAAAACAATAAAGTTCTTACTTGTGAATAACTTGAATACTTCTTCTTTCAGTTTTACTTGTCGATCATGGTCCTAGTTATCGATCGATTGTGGGTTTGGGGGTTTCTTTGTCAAACTACACGTATATACGTGTTGATAATATTTTGCTTCAACATGTCAAATTCTCTGCATATGTACATGTGAGTTTTGGCAACAAAAAATAATTTTAATTTGAGTTTTTACTTAAAAGTATTAACAAAACAAACAAACAAAATTTTGAATATAAAAGTACGTTGGTCCAGTCACAACATTTTTAAAATAATCATTTTATACACAAACATAATTATTCATAAACAGAGATAGGTATTCCTATCTAGCTTATTGAAGATTTACGAAGATTCAAAAGGGAGCTTTAAAAATAATCTTCCTTTCCTAATTATTGCCAATAACCGCGTTTTGTATACCACTCTTATTTTTTCTTACTACGCTACAACTACTTTGTTCTATTCTAGACGTTATACTTCACGTATCGCATTTTAAAATCCCCATTGCACGCGTCACATTTATCGATAACAGTAACCTGTTCAACAAAAAGAAAAATTAGCCTAATTTGACCGCAGCTACATAATTGGTTGTCTAGTTATGTTGTTCCACATAATGCGTATATTTTTGATACTTTGCCGTCAGTGGCATGCAGTCCCGAATGTGTTTAATTAGATTTAATTATATTTGTTATGCACATACATACATATATATACCTACACATCCTATGTTTATAAATGCAATATCTGTGAATAAAGAAAATCTAGTTATATTTACATTTTAGAACTTAAATATGAAGTGAATTCGTTATTTTTGATACTTAAAATTGTACAATGAACAGTGAAGTGAATGCAAATTGGTTTTATTTGAAAGAGATTTACACTGTAAAATTGTGTGTATGTATAAAAGTATAGATTGTTTGATTTTGATATATTATAATTTAAATTTAATTGTTTTCTATGAAAATATGAAAAAAACAACGTATTTTTGAATACTTTTAAATTTTATAGGCTCCCGATATATGGTTCAGTGTAAATTCCTACATATTTTTATTTTCGGCTTCATTAACAGCTAAAAATAAAATTGCGTTGTTTAATACTAAAAACTTCTTTAAATTTATATTATCAAATAACCAATTTAATGTAAATATTTGTAAATATTTGTATACTTACATTATATTCTATGCAACAAAATAATTTCATTTACATAATGCTTTTATATATCTGAAATAAAAAAAAATAAATAAACAATCTTAAACAAAAAGTTAATATTTTTTTTAATAATTAATATGGCAAACTCTTTATAAGGGTAGTAAGAATATTTTACCAAAAAAATTTTTAATATGTTCACGCATTAGATGAATGAACTTAAATTGTTGTTGCCTATTTCCAAAGAATTTTTCAAAAATACGAAATTTCTTTCACATGAATCACATTAATTCATTGAGAAAAATACGAAATTGCATATATATACATACATATGTATGTATATGTATGTACGGGTGTATAAATTTTAAACGTGCATTAGCATTAAAGCAAAATTATATTCTGTATACATACATACTATATAAATATGTTTATATTTATATATTTGTATGTACGTACATGTATTCTATATATACATATACATAGATAGATATATGTACATATGAATGTATTTAATATTTATACATGTCGAAATAAAAAGTAAAAGTATTAAAAGAAAATAAAACAAACAATTTTTAAACAACAACAGTGCAAATACTGTAGTGATTCCCGCACACAGCTTTCTGAAAATGTGGCGATTCAAATTTAAATTGAATTGATTAAAATTTGTTTTGGATTATGGCCAAAAATTACGCGAAATTTATAACCGATTTGTATAAAACAAACTTTGCGTACGTTGCTATATTTTTTCTCTCATTCAACAAAAAAACAAGACATTATTTCAATGAAATTATTAAATAACTTACTTCAATTAATAACAAATGGATATTATTTTGAAAAAATAAAAAAATTGATTTAAACTTTATTTTTTTTATTTAATCAATATCTAAAATATTCCCATAATGTATTTATCAGATTTTGGTAGGATATGGTGCTGTTAGCCGGAGCTTATTTCATTTCCTGAAATTCTGTAGTGACAGGCATGCACAATTTTTAGAAACTGAAAAATGCTCCTTATTTTTCCCTATTTAATTTTAATTTTATATAAAATTCTTGTGTTAACAAAATATGAGAATTTTAACATGTCTTTCTATAAAATCGACCATTAAAATATTTTAATATTAATTATTTTACCAATGAGTTTTGTATTTGAGCCGAAGACTAATAATATTTCCATACCATATATATATTTCCATTTCCATATCTTTCCTACAATCAACTTAACAAATGAACAAAATTTTTCAAGTTTGAATATAGTGTTATCAGTAAAGCGGTTGGCATGATAACTAGAAGTAACATCTCAGAATACAAATTATCGTATTTTGCTATCCATATATGAGTCAGTAAATGCTATCCTATTAGAAGAGATTAATTAACAGGCATGCATTTCTTGCAAATTCTTATAAATCTGTTTGGCCAATTTCGAAATTTCTTAAAAATACTGTACATATGTATGTGCATACATAATTGATCATTACAATTCGTTAGTTAGAATTACGACCTAGCTTTCCACACAACTTATATTGTGTGTATTAATTTTATACATGAGGGGCGGAACCTACAGTTAAAGAAGTTACCGAAGAAATATTTTTTTTATATTTCGTTTTGTTCAAGACGTCTGATCTGGTTAATGAACCGTGGCCTCATGTCTAATTTAATTAACTAATTTATAGGTATTCCATTAATAGAATTAAACACCCTGTAGTATTTATTATGCACATTAAAAAGCCTAATATAATATACGTATAATAATAATAATTAACAAATCCAAATAAATCTAATTTAATTAACTTTGATAGTCAATCACACATCAGTAGCCATAACGTTTAGCATCGAAAAGCGTTAATAAAAAAGATTTTTAATTTTCGGATAGGATTATATGCATGTATGTATGTATGTATGTATGTGTTAACAAATTAGAATTGTGAATATGTATTCTATGACAATCAAAATTAGTCAGTACGGTATCTCCGAAAGTATATATACATAAGCAGACGTCGGCACAAAGAGAACATAATAAAAATGTGAGAGTATTTGTGAGGGGCATCTGTTAACCCAGAGGAAAATTGTTAATAATATTTTCGAGTGTAACCTAATATTTTCAATTGTAACCTAATAATAAGTATATGTTGTGGAAAATGTAGAAACAATGAGCAGCGCTAAATCCCTCAAGATTGCGTATTTAAGTTGACAAATATTCTTCCAAAAATGGAGATCATTTCTCATTGTTATTAGTGAATTTCATTGGAAAATAGTGAATCCTACTATAAATTTTTATGGGAGTATCATTGAAACCTGAAAAAAACGTCTTCTTTAGAAGCTGACAAGCAACTGAATGCAATTTTGCGCTATTTTTAACGAACATTGTTGACGTTCGTGTCGTTTGTGTGTAAAAAGCCGAATATGTTCAACCCCCGGGGGTTATTGATGACATAAGTATATGAAAATAAGATAAGCTATCAATGCTACTACTATTCGCTAACTTTACCACAGTAATATTAGATTAGCATTCGTTCACATAAAATAATATATTTTCATTGAAATTAATTATTTTTATTCTTAGTAAGTATTGATATTTCCTTACTTATTGATTTTTTTTTAAATCCATAACGGAAACATTTTCATTCATATGCGTTACTGGCTCAAGACCTGAAATAAAAGTGAACTGAACAGTTTGTTTTTTATCTATTTATACAAAGTCTACAAATATTAATATGTATTGTGATAATATGTCCACGTTACTTAACTTTTATTCTTAACAGCTTTGGAAAGAGAATGCTACTGCTAGAAGATTAGAAAATTATTTATAAATATTAAATTGTTTTAAATGCCCTTTTTTGTTTACTTTTTTATACGATTACTTTACCCACTGATACATTGCTTTGCAAATAGAAAAAATATTTGAGCTGAAAGTGGTGGGAAACACTTCGACACTGAAAGTTTTCCACGTGTTATGCGAATAGTGCTACACAATACATTACCAACGTTCTCTATATCTCCGATTACAAACCGTTTCCGACTATAATGAAAACTGTTTTGGAATCTTTGATAGCATGGCTAATCAACCAACTAGCTCTGTTTCCGCCACCATTCTAATTTTTATTCCGTTTTGCCCGATTTATGGCGTGAGAACGTGGTTCAAATCCCAGCTAAGATATTTGGAAAAAAATCAAATGTAAAAAATATTTCTTCGGCGACTTCCTCTCAGTAGATTTCTGACAAAAACTCTGACACTAAATAAAATTACCATTACCACGTTTCTCAATAATCTGTAGTTCAGAGTCGACTTTAAGCTACAAGTCCCGCCAGACAAGGATAAAATTAACATACATAACATAGGAGGTGTGAGAAGCTAGGTCATAACTTTGACTAAAGGGTAAGTAATGTCTGGTGAATAAAATTCAAAGAAGCAAAAAGGATTTTTATTCATATTTATTTGTTTTATTGTAAAATTCAACCGACTGCCTTGAAATTTGTTTAAATGACTTTTACCTATTTTTGTGGTTATTTTACGTATTTTTGTTTTTCATATTAACTTAAAAGTCTCTGTTAACATAACGTTCTTCCAACAAGATGGAAAGATACCAGCAAAATATGAGGCACTGAAATGCTTAGCTAATCGACTGAGCAGTGCTATCAGGCCAGTACTGAATTTTCATAAGACTTGGATATGTTTATATCCGTATGTTTAATCTTGCGCACACTCAAACAAATTTACTGGGCATAGTCCCTGACACCATTTCGAGTTCAGGCAAGGATTTTTTCTTTCCGACAAGTATGAATTGCTTCAAAATAAAATACGCCTTCATTCTTTACAAGAGAAAAACCAAAATATCATTTTTCCTTATTATTTTTATAAAGGACGAAAATGGCGAAGGCAAAGAAAAGCAAGAACTTTACCACGAAGGCGATGCTCGTTAACTACGACCGGTAGCCTATATGAAAGTTTAATATCAGAAACTTTAACAGATATACCGCTGTAAACCTTGTCAGTATCTTATTTTTTCCCTATTTTTAAACTAAAACAGTTTTAAGTTAACAACTGAGCGCACGAATTATTTTTTTGACTACGAAGTATTGAAAATTTCAATTATTTTTTACGTGATTCTGTTCAATGCTAATTCCAAAAATATTATTTTGTGATAGAAGAGAAAATTTACAACTGTTTACTGCGACAGACGATGAACAATGTCAAAAGAATGCTATTTCACTACTTCAATTTAAGCCTAAATAATTTTTTGTGCACTCTCCATACATTGTACGATTAATTGAAACAAAAAAAATTGAAAAAAAAAAGTTATAGCAGTAAACTTTAACATCAATGATGTGCTTTTTTTTAGATTTATGAGATTAAAAAGTGCCACAGTGTTAACCTCTTTTTAGACGTAGTCAACATTTAGCTCGCATCAGAAATCTAGTAAAATAGATCTCAATCAGAATCTAATTACTATAATAGATATATTTTTAGTAAAATAAACTAAGCGCCTTATCGAAAAATTCAGTAGAAATATACTGAATTTCGAAATATCGAAACTTATAGGTTTTAAAAAAATTTTAAATATACTAACTGGGTAGTAAATTTTATTATATCCAGGCAATATAGAGATCTATTTATGCATACCATACTCAATAATTTATTTATTCGGTGAGATTAGATAAGTGGATTACCTGTGAAACTGCAAAATAGGGTTGAGTTGTATAACACATTCTAACACAATTTATAGATATATTTATTGTTCATAATAATATAAATTTAACGTGAAAGTTTTGTGAACAAAAACAATGCAAATGCAAATGAAAAATAATTTCGTAAAATTGTATTTAAAGTATAAAAATTAAAGTGTACAAAATGTTTAGAAATGCAAAAAAACTTCTTCAATTGTGAAAAAAAATTATGTAAAATGCAATGAATTTCTTTCATATTAAAGATTGTCAAATTTATTAATAGTTTGAATAATCAAATATATATATATTAAAACAAAATATGGGGGGAGCCATAGTGTAAGTAAAAGTACTAAATAATGGTATTATTTGAAAATACACACCAGCTCCTTTTGATGACCAAGTATTAATATATGTCAGTTTTGAATGTTGTCACCCACTTTATAGGTATTAATCAGAAATCGTTTTTTAAAATTATAATCGAAGTTGAAACAGTGTTTTGGGGGCATTGTGTTAAAATTATAATGTTAACAAGTCAAGGATACCATTACATTGCGGATCAATGACAAAATGTAAATGTATATGACAAAGGAATTCGCTCGGACTGCC
>QOCX01000262.1:149425-217288 GCA_005959815.1 Sarcophaga bullata
ATATGGTTGATCACAATTTATATTTTGTTTGTGTGTTTACAACATAAGTAACAAATTAATTCAAAAACAAAAACAAATAAAGCATAATGGAAACGCACCATAAAACTATAAAGATACCAGTTCACGGGACCACTTTCTAATCCGGCAACAAATATCCTCAAATTAGTCCCTAGACTTATGACTGATTTCTTTGATGATATGGAAATAAAAAATGAAGAGGAAGTCTTACTGAATTACTATACAAAGGCTGTCGAAATTACTATTGTCAGCCACTGCAGAGCATGTTTCTGAAATCAATTAATTTCTCATCGCTCTATAGCAACGTTTGCTGTTTTAATCCTTTATAAGGATATACCAAGCCATACCAATTAAAGCATTTATTCAATGATTTCTAAAGAATAAACCATTATATCAAACGAAATCGAAAGCTCTCTTAATATACAGTGTAGCTGGTTTTCAAATATTACTCTTTGGTCTGGGAAAATTAAGTACTTAGGTTCGGAAAGATTTAGAAGATTTATTAGTTTTCAAAATTAAAGTTACTCAATTAATTTCCACGTTTGAGGAAAATATTGGAATTTTAGGTAACAATTTCTGATGTAGCAAATATAAGATCTGACAGGATTAGATTAATTTTCAAACATAATTTTTTTAGCTTTCTTATGTACAAAATGTTCAGGTTTATGTTCTTTAAAATGTAAATAAAAACGTTAAATTATATCAACTATTGATATTCTAATATTAATTTCGTCACACGTTCAAGAATTTCAAAAAAAAAAATCATCATGTTTTTAGAATGTATAATGTAAGTATTCTCGTTTTCTAAGCGGTATAGAAAGTATTAGATAAATTCGAAATCTAATTGTTCCATTTATGTGACTTGGTTGAGTTTAAGCTTTTATTTTACATTATTTTAACTGCATTTAAAGTTATACAAAAATAAAAACAAATAAAAAAATGTTTACAACTTTTTCATTTATTTTATTCACAGTTTAATTCCAATTTAAATTTTTTTGCTAACATTTTAACACTACATTAATATATTTATAGAAATTCTTCAAACGTACTAAAGAGAGCACTTACAAACTGGTGAAATAAATTATTTATCAATTATTATTACACTGGCCAGCCTATACTTTCAGGATTGCCATCAGTATTCTATGCTTTCAGAGAAGTCAAAAACCTCAGTCTTGAGTTTATTTTTTGAACTTAACCTTAAGTCCTCTGTTTCATTTTTGATTTGTCGTTGAGAATTGTTTATATTCTATAATTATTGTAAAAAGGGATCCAGAAAGCAGAGATGGAAAACAAGTGTATTACAAACGACATTCAGATAAATTGTTAGGGGGTGAATGCTAAAATAAATCTTAGCATTTTTATTATAATTTTATCAGTTAAAATTGAGGTAATAGTTCTTACATACATAATTGTCCATTACAACCCTTCAGTCAGGATTACTACCTAGCTTCTCGCACCACTTATGTTGCGTTATGTTAATTTTATACATGAGTAGCGGGACCTACAGTTTAAAGTCGACTCCGAACGATTGATTTTTGAAAAACTTTCCATGGCAATTTTATTTGCTCTCAGTGTTTTTGCCAGAAATCTGCTGGGGGGAAGTCGCCGAGAAATATTTTTATACTTTCGTTTTTGATCCTGGCCTTATGTCTCATGAGCCAACACACTACTTACTAGACTACGGCGACTCAATAATAGTTCCTACTTCTTATATATTTGAATTAATATTTCAAAAAAAAAAAATATATATTATAACAAATACTACGCTTTAAAATGTGAATATATTTACTAATAAGGACGCGTGGATATTAGTGGGAAAATCGTAAGTAAAAGAAATACAATCAAGTCAACACTAATTTAGTCGACACAACAGGGGTTTAAGATTTATTCATAAATATTAAAAGTAAATATCGTATAAATCTGACAATTGACAACACTGAAATTGTTGAAACCCAGACGATGTAAACAAAAAACAATTTTTCGATTTAATTTTTTAGAATTTTGTTCCTAATTTTTGATTTATAATAAATTGATAAATAAAAATAACCAATTAAGGGTCTTTCTTAATGAAAGTTGGTTGATATATGCACACAGATACAGAGTAGTTTATGGTATTAAAAATCAATTAAATACTAATTTATCACAATACAAAGCTAAACATGTGATGAAAATGTAGAAGCTTTTAATTTTATACGTAGATAACAAAGGTCTGGAAATTGTTTTCTTGTTTCATTTCGTTCAATGTTGCTAGGATAAGTCTAAAATAAAATGTTTCTTTTATTCCCAAATTAAAAGGATTATTTTTTAATTTTGTTTCATCTTCAAATTATCAATCAAATCGCTTTTCCATTTTTCAAAAGAACTTCTATTACCTTCTTTTAAACCTATAAAGTATGCTAGAATCTAGTGAAGTTAATTTATTTTTAAAAAGCTTTTATTTGCTAACTTAAGTTTACATTTAAAATCGTTGATTTTTTTTATTTCAAATACATTAAAATGAATAAATCAAAAAAAAATAATAATTTCTTTGGCCTTGTGCCTGAACATACTTTTGGCAAAAAAAGCGCTGTTGGTGTCGTTGGTGTTGTATTAATGAATAAAAATTATTTAACGTTGCACGTTTCACTGTTTATGTTTTTAATTATTTTACACAAACGACTTATATTATTTATTTGTTTAAAATTCCAGGAAAAATTTTGATAACAATTTTTTTTTTTTTTTTAAATATTTTATTAATTTTTCTATTCGTTTATTTTTTTCTGATCAACAGAACAAGTACGAGTTCCGGCTACGAGTATAAAAAATATTTAAATTAAAGACAAAAATCGAGCAGACGCATCCGTCAAATACCGCGTTAACTGTAACATTGAACTTGCCGCAAAAGATTCTTTAACATTTATGTATTTGGTATTGAAAACAACCAACACATATTGGCAGCAATTAAAACTAAAAGTTATTGCATTTAAACAAGAACAAAATAAAACAGAAAAAGCTTTTTAGTTCTACTTTGCAGACTGGTCGCATGTCATTTTTATGTACTTACATACATACATATAGATACGTATGCATGTGTGATTCCGATAGTGATGGGGAACAAATTTGTTGGTTTTGTAATTTAGTGTAGATTTATAGATAATGCTGTATAATGATGTAGTTGTTTCGATCCCACATTAAATGATACTTCAATTGTGATAAGGAATGCAAAACAAATTATTTTTTACAATATAAACCTGAATATGACTTTAATATTTATTGGAAAGCTTTTTTCTACCATGAATTTTGGATACCGAACTACAAATAAACCAAAATATTTTATCATTAACGGTTCTTATTATCTGTGGTCAGTATGTCCCAAGTGTAATCAATTTTTACGCAGTTAAGAGTTTTGTTCACATCAGTTTTTATAAGTGCAGTGGTAATATAATAATTTTAATTCAAAATTTTACATAAATATAGTCTTTTTTTTCTGTACAATTAAATTGTTTAGATAAAGCTTACTTTTTTTCATAATACATACATAATAATCATAATACATACATACATCATTACAACTCTTCAGTCATTACGATCTAGTTACTCGCACCACTTGTGTTGTGTGCATTAATTTTATACATGAGTGGCGGGACCTACAGTTTAAACTCGAATCCTTTTTTCATAATACGATTTTTAAAGTGAGCACATAATTAACATACGCATCTTTCTTCTTACACCATATTTTTTTTTTTTTTAATTTTAACCATAAGAAAAATCTTTCATAACAATTTTTTTACACTCTTTGCCAGAAGACTGCAGAGAGAAAGTCGCCGAAAGTAGTATTTTTTATATTTCATTTCTTGAACGAGCTGGGATTTGAATTGGGCATAACGTCTAATAAGTCAATACACTTCCTACTAGACCACTGCGACTATGTAAAGTGCTTAATTACACTATGCGGCAAAATACAAAAAATTAAATACACCTGGATAACTATCTAGTCTAAATTTTTCAGTTAGTTGAGTAGAACTCAAAAAGACTTTTTTTATATTTCTCAAACCCTCCAACTTGTTTTATTTGACAAAAACGGTTTTTTGATCTTTTCACACAAAAGTTTTGATTACCCAAATACGTTTCAACCTATTTCAAAAATCTCAAGCTTTTTAGAATGGGGAGAAATTACCTTTTAAAATGGTATGCATAAACATTTTGTTCAAACTTATATGTTATGAGTTTTGATGGGGTAAACTTGGAAAATATTATTTTTTCTTATTTTTTCAGATTTGGCCACTCTGAATTGCAAAATTTAATTAAAAACTATAAAACAAGTGGTGACGTTCTTAAAGTGCATTCTCTTGTGAAGAGATTGACCCTTCGTTTGATAAAATCAGTCAAAAATTTCCACAGCTATTATTTAGAGTATAACAGTTGACTCATATTTTTTATATATGTTGTCTTATCAAATGAACTTTAAATTAAAAATTTTCACAATTTTTGGATATAAAGCGGAAACGTCCGGGATTGTAAAAGTGCCAGTAACAATTAGTACAGTCATGGAACATAAGGGGTGCTAGTCAACATGGAGTGATTAGAAATAAGGAAGCAAATTTTCTGGAGAAGATCTAGAGTATTACATACCATAAGCTTGGTTAACCAAGCTGAGAAAGTGGATGGGAACATCACATCGTTTATTGTGAAATTATGACACAGCAGGAAGAATTACAAAAATACTTTGGGGCGATCCTAATGAAGAGAGAACCATTAGTATTGTATGCACGAATTCACGTTGCACTCAGCCTTAGATGTGCACCTGTACCTTATTGCCATGATAGAAAATGAAGAATGCAGGGCATGCGATGAAGATATCAAAACGACGAAGTACTTTTTGTGCACTTTTGCGCGATTGCCCAGATGTCGTAAGCTTGCGACCTCAATATTTTGTTTATGGCACTATACTAGACATAACTCATCTCAGAAGAGTGGACTGGAAGAAGTCTGAAAAGTTTGTACAAGATATATTATTTATGGTATTCCTAATGCTGACACCTATAGCTATGTCCACGAACTTACCTACCTACAAATTAAAAAGGTTATTTTAAAATTATTTAACTGATATGTATATGAACCCGTATATGAACGCTATCGGAATTATTAGTATTAATATATAAAAAATATTTCTTTTATATATGGAAAGTAATAGGAGAAGAACTGACTGGGCGGCTCTTCAAGAGGTTATTTTGGGGACTATTTTAGAAGAAACTTCTGTCATCATAGATGCTGTATCTTACAAAAATGGAAGAATGAGATATATAATATCCGAAATTTTTATAGAAAATAACCCGTCTTGCACTGTTGGTGGCTATAACTCCAAACATGTTTGTTCACATAAAGTAACCCGCCTTGTCACTGTTGGTGGTTACAACTTAATGGTCTATTGATTAAAAACGTAATTGATGTTAAAAACAATATCATTTAGAATATTCATAAATTGAAGCTTGGTAGAAAATTTATAAAATTTATAAGTTATTTTTGTCAGGGTTTTCTTAAGAGTTAAGTTTGCACTTGATGTCAGATAAACTTAGAAATAATGTGTTGTCCTCATTATAAACATCCGATATGCCGATTAGTAATTAATACGAAGAAAAAGGATACATGGAAGAAAATTATCTCAAACAGGGCAGATTATGTCACTCTATTCAAATTAAAATCAGCTTTATTTAAAGTCGCCGTAGTCTAGTAGGTAGTGTGTTGGCTTATTAGACGAAAGGCCAGGGTTCGAATCCCCGGTCAGACATCAGAAACGAAATATTAAAAAAAATATTTCTTCGGCGACTTCCTCTCAGCAGATTTCTGGCAAAAACTCTGAGAGTAAATAAAATTGCCATGAAAAGTTTCTCAAAAAAATCTGTCGTTCGGAGTCGACTTTAAACTGTAGGTCCCGCCACTCATGTATAAAATTAGCACACACAACATAAGTGGTGTGAGAAGCTAGGCCGTAATCCTGGCTGAAGGGTTGTAATGGCCAATTATGTATGTATGTATGTATGTTTATTTAAACTTGAATTTAAACTTGATTTATGAGTTTTAACTTTACAACTTTTATTATTTATATATTAATAAACGGATTTAAATTATCTATTAAAAAATATCCTTGCGACAAAAAAGTTGGTATTTCGTAAAGATTTACTTTTAAATTTAAAGACATACATACATACATACATACATACGTATGTAAATATTGAATGAAAAGTTAAAGAAATCTATATTATTGACGAAAACAATTTGTTTTGATTTTCTATTAATGTAAAATCCGATCACTAATGATTAACGCCGTATTTTCTTTTCAAAATAAAATATTTTCTTTTAATTAATTGACCATAAATCATAAATAGAATGTACATGTATACATATGTACATATGTCTGATTAGGAGTATATAACTTACTATTAAAGAAAGTATAATTGTTGCAAATCCACAGTACAAGTTCAATTAAATAATATATTTATAATTTTCTTTTTTAATTGGAATTAAAATCTTAAAGGGGAATTTTTACAATTGAAACAAATATATCAAAAATTCTTGGAACAAAATAGAATTTTATTCGATTTACGAAGTAACAAACACTGAGAGGCATTAATTATTTTAATATCTGTACTTTTTAATCAATGAACTGTTGAGTCTATCAATATGATTCCCCTTTAGAAAAATAAAACAAAATGAGAAACAAAATAAAAATTAATAACAAAACGAAACGAACGAAAAGGAAAAAACAATGAAATAACTTTTAATAACGATTAAATTTAAAAACACAAAACCGGTTGTACATTTGACTTATTCATTTATTTGTTGCTATTGGTTTTTTATTTTTGATATTTTATATGCAGGTACGTACATATATACGTAAATTTCTTTTGTTTGTTTTGCTTTTATTATTATCATTTTCTTCAATTTTATGAGAATAAAATTTAAATTACAAGAGTTGTGTTCGCAATTGTTTTTATTTTTGTTGTTGATCGGCCGATTGACTATTTCGTTACTGTCGGTTCTTTAGTTGACAGCTTTACAAAAATTCACAAACAAAACGATGTTCGAAAATATGATGAAAAGAAGCATAAAAACAATTTATTTTGAATGTGTATGTGTGCATATACGTATATGATAAGGACAGAAAGCACCATTTATTTTGCAATCTAAACTCGTTTAGGTTATGTACCCAACTATTAGAGAGTGGTCAAAAAGGTCGTTTTACATAGCCCTTGGCTCCCGTGATATCTGAACCTATATTCGACAAAAAGGCCATGTCCGACCTAGTCATTTATCGTCTGTGTAGTTGCTCTGCCAGTGTCATGCAAAACGCAGATAATTTTGTTGTATGAAGAGGTAGCAAAAGAAAACATTTTGGTGCGTTTTTATGGAGAGAATAATGGCCAAATGATCTGGGAGGCATATGGAGATTTTCAACATACCGACGTGCATAAACAGACTGCCATAACATTTAAAACGCTCCGATATCGTAAAATTGACATAACAGAACCTGCTAAGGTAAGTGTTCCTAATCACATACAAATCCCCTCCAAATATTGGTATATTCAATTGCAAATTGTAGGTGTTTATTCAATTAAAGCGTCCATCGGATGGTGTTACGAGTGAACCACTTCCATTCGAATATGTTCCTTTAGAATCAGGTAGGATACGATTTTTGGACCTCCGTAGAAACCTGAAGTGGAAACCTGACTTAGATATCTTCCAAGAAATTCTTGGTAGTGACATAAAGAATTATATTCCCAATGATGAAGTTCAAGTTATTGATTTAAATACTCCATCGGTATTTTTTGTTTTTGTTTCACCTTCAACATATCAATCCGATTAAAAGAAGAAGTATTTTCTAAATCGCTTTTTCATTTCCCAACAGAACTTCTATTACCTTCCTTTAGTATACAATATTAGAAACAATTGCATATTTACACACAAACATATCAACATATTTAGCATAGTTTACTGCTTTAAAACCTATAAAGTATGCTAGAATCTAATGAAGTTAATTTATTTTTGAAAAGCTTTTATTTCTTAACTTAAGTTTACATTTAAAATCGTTAATTATTTTCTTTTCTATTTCAAATATATTAAAATGAATAAATCAAAAAATATAAATATATTCTTTGGCTTTGTACCTGAACACACTTTTGGCAACAAAAGAAAGCCCTCTCGTTGTTGTGTTTTGTATTAATTAATAAAAAAATCATTTAAGGTTACACGTCTCACTGTTTATATTTTTAATTATTTTACACATTATATATCACTTATTTGTTTAAAATTCTAAGAAAAAGCTGAGTAACAATTTTTGTTTTGGTAAATATTTTATTAATTTCTTTAATCCCTTATTTTTTCTGAACAATTGCGAGCACCGACTACGAGTATAAAAAATATTTAAATTTAAGACAAAAATTCGAGCAGACGCATCCGTTAAATACCGAGTTAAATGCACCGAGTTATCAGAGTTGACAATTATGACGTTTGAAAAACGCTAAAATCAGCAGCTTCAACCGCTGCAAAATGTTACAATGTTTTGCAAAACAAATGTGTTAAAAGCAACAGATATGCAGAATGAAAATTCTAGCTAAAGTAGGAGAGGTAGGAAATGTAAACAAACATTTATTTTGTGTTAAAAAAGGGGAAATTTGGAATATTGTTTAATTCTTCAATGAAAATTTTCAAATTCCTAAATGTGGGTGATTTTTGGTCACAATGAATATAATTTTTTGTGCAAAAGATAATTAAGAAGCTAAGTATTATAGCATCAAAATAAGACATTGTGCTCATAAAAAATTTTTCTTTCTGAAAGTTGCCAATATTTTCTTATTTTCTTGAATGAAAAAGTTAAAAATTATTTTTATTGTATGTTGTTGTTATTATTTATCAATAGTTTCACACAAAAATTAATAAACCACAATAAACAATATAAAAACCCACCCCGAAAACTATCGTAATGTATATTGTATGTTTATGTATTTGGTATTGAAAACAGTGTTCTAAAATTGAAAGTTTGTAATGGACTGAACTATAACTTTTGCATCAAATGGTACTTTTGTAAAAAATTCATACAAACCTTCAATCAGGATTATGACCTAGCTTCTCACACTACTTATTTTTTGTTTATTAATTTTATACATGAGTGAGTTTAAAGTCGACCTCGAACAGATTTTTGAGAAACTTAACAAAACGTAAGTCACGTTTAATCAAATATCAAATTATTTGAATATTTAGAGCAAATTAAATAGTTACGAAAGTTCCTTTACTGTTCGGTAAGCGTTATCATTGCTTTTCGTATCCTAAAAACGAACGAGCTAACAGGGGTTAAAGACAAATTCTAAATTTAGCATTACGTTGAACATGTTGCTAATGCATTAATAGTTTAAATTCCCAAGACATAAAATATGTAATAATAAAAAAGTGCTGAAAGCGGCGGGGGGATATTGCTGTAGTTTTGGAATGGAAAAGTACTGCAAAAAGTACTAAAGTACTGAATTTTTCATCACTGATTGGAAACCACCGAGTAACCAGAGTTGACAATTACGGCGTTTGAAAAACGCTGAAAACAACAGCCTTAACCGTTTATTTAGAGGGAGAAAAAATGTTTCGATGTTTTGCAAAGTTACACATGCATCTTACAATTACACTCACAACGATTATCATGTTCTCTTTGTGCCGACTTCTGGATTAAAATGTGATAGATATGATAAATAAGACAGAAAGCAAAACAATTCTACAACTAGAGGCAGGAAAAGTTTCACGTCTCTCGTTCGACACGGACTCTAAACATGGATATGAGGCGGGAACGTCTTCGAGTGTAAAGAGGCCATGAACAATTACATGGCACGGTGCATTACGCATTCTATGGGTTCCTAGTCATCGTGGAGTGATTGGAAAGGAGAAAGCAAATATTCTGGTTAATAGAGCAGGGTATCACATATCATAACTTAAATAAATAAACTGAGTAGAAAGTAAACCGTCTTGTCACTGTTGGTGGCTATAACTCCATATGGTTTATTGATTGAAAAAGTTTTTGATGTTAAAAAAATATCTTCAAGAATATTCATAAGCTTGGTTGAAAATATCCCCAAGCACTATCAAGCTACTGCTGCTTCATAAAAGTAAAACCTTCCCCTATTTATATACAGATAAGTAGGTTAAGTTTATTACCTAAACTTTTAAAATAAACGATCAGCAATAATAAATAAAGTATTAGAAATATCTATTATCAATTCGCGGGCAGGCTGGGACACAAAATTATCGAACAAGAACAAGACAGGGAAAATATATTTTTGTTACTACATTACACCAACTATAGTATATTGATTTTTATTTAGGTTTTCTTAAGAGTTTTAAGTTTACACAATTGATTGTTTTTATTTTCACTCGCTATTAAATGAACTTAGAAATAATGCGTTGTCCTCATTATAAACATCTGATATGCCTATTAATGATCGTTTTCATGATTAGAACAGCGAAGAAAAAGGATTAATGAGAAAAACTTAACTCAAACACGGTGGATAATGCCACTCTATTCAAATAAAACCAGCTTAATTTACTTAAACTTAATTTGACAGTTTTAACTTTCCAACTTTATTTTTATTCATTTTGTTTATGAGTTGTAAAAAATCTAGGATTGAATATTATTTTCATTCCCTTTCAAAAAATTAATAAATTACACACTAAAAAATACCCTTGATGGGAAACAAACAAAAATAACAGCAACAATTACGACGAAAATTTCGTTTTTGGTTAAGATTTACTTTTAAATTTTAAATACGCCTATACGTACATGCACACATACATACGTATGTAAATATTGAATAAAATGGTTAAAGAAATTTATATTGTTGGCGAAAAGAATTTGTTTTGATTTTCTATGAATGCAAAATTCGATCACTAATGATTAACGCCGCATTTTCTTATAATTAATTGACCATAAGTCATAAATAAAATGAACATGCATACATATGTCTGCTTAGGTGTATATAACTTACCATTAAAAAAAGTATAATTGTTGCAAATCCACAGTACAAGTTCAAGTATATTATATATTTATAATTTTCTTCTTCTTTTTTAATTGGAATTAAAATCTTAAAGGGGAATTTTTACAATTGAAATAATATATTAAAAATCCTTGGAACAAAATAGAATTTTATTCGATTTACGAAGTAACAAACACTGAGAGGAATTAATTATTTTAATATCTGTACTTTTAAATCAATGAATCAATCAATGGGTCTATCAACATGATTCCCCTTTAGAAAAATAAAACAAAATGAAAAAGAAAATAAAAATTAATAACAAAACGAAACGAACGAAAAGGAAAAAAGCAATGAAATAACTTTAAATAACGATTAAATTTAAAAACACAAAACCGGTTTTACATTTGACTTATTCATTTATTTGTTGTTATTGGTTTTTTTATTTTTGATATTTTATATGCACGTATCTTCTTTTTATTATTCTTCTTTTTGCTTTTTATTTATTATTTTATTTTTATTATTATTTTCTTCTGTTTTATGAGAATAAAATTTAAATTACAAGAATTGTGTTTGCAATTGCTTCTTTTTTCGATTTTGTTGTTGATCGGTCGACTGACTATTTCGTTACTGGCGGTTCTTTAGTTGACAGCTTTACAAAAATTCACAAACAAAACGATGTTCGAAAAATATGATGAAAAGAAAGACGGATAATAACAATTTATTTCAAATGTGTATGTATGCACCTATATATTTATATGATAAGAAGAACAGAAAGTGGCTAAAGAGAAATCAGTTGAGAGAGTTTTCCGTCGGTGACGTTTTTGGGAATTCCCGGATTTATGCTACCAATTAAATTTACGTATTGTTTTATTTTTAATTGTATACGTATATGCGTATATACACATATACACGGTATATTATTTTAATTTTGCCATAATCCCAATCCCATCGTTAGCAGTGTTGAGTACGACCGCATATTCAACAAATAAGTGAAAATACCTACTTTCAATAGACCGAAATTATAATAGTTCACAAGTGTGTGGGTACGTGTCTGTCAGTTACTGATAACAAAAATTTTATAATTAATTCAAGAGAGCCAGACAAGTGACTGAATTACCGATTAATGTTGAACGGATTGATAAATTTTTTTGAGCTTTTGTTCTCTATTTCTTTTTGTTTAATTTTTTTTTTTTGAGAAAAGGTTTTCATATAATAGTTTGGCACTAAAAAATGGCGACCAACAAATACATCACGATTAATATTGATAGTATTATTTATAGTATTCACAGAAAGTATGCGTTATTTTACAAACATTTTACAAATTTCATAAAAATAAATTTTAGACTTTGTCACACAATTAGATATATGTAGTAAGGGGCTACAATTGCAGTATTGAGAGACGTACGTACACATACACAATTTAATCCCGCTCCAAATCCGCTTTCGACCACAAAATACACTTTCGACCACGATTTATCACGAAAGCAAAACACTGACTAACACACATTTTGCAAAATCAAGTCGAAAGCGAATGTAAAACTTTAAAAGTAAATGAAATTAAATACTCACTTATACATTCACATATTCAAAAAGAAACATTCAGCGTTGGATTGATCGTAATGTTTGTATGTATTTATGTATATACGTATGTATATCAAACAAATTATTCCAAACTAATTATCAACGTTGTCGTTATTTACGATCGTAACGCTCCGAATTCTAGTTGTCCCAATCGATGTATTGTTGTTGATTTATAAATGTAAATATTCTCAACGGCTGGGTAAAGTGTTATTGTCTGACGATATCAGTTGGTGAAAAACAATTGGATATCAATGGGGTGTACATATGAAAATATGGTAATTTGTTTACTATACTTTGAACTTTATTTAAAATGTTAGATATAAATTTAAATACCCAAATAATTACGTAGATGAAATCAATTGAAAAAAGTCGTTTAATGTGGACATGTCTAGTTTCGCTCGCCAACTATATAGTGAGGATGGAGCAGAATTGATTACATGTTGTTACTTCCAGTATTCTTGATAAAATGAGAGGAGAAAGAATAAATGAAATAAAAATTTGATTTCATTTTTTTCATGATCACGGTTAATAAAATGGAAAAGAATAAATTTAAAGAAAATTACACTTTTGACAAATTTAATTGATAACTTCTTGATTAGCGTATATTATCTATAGATTTTCTACAATGCATTTCTATTAATACATACATTATATTACATTAGGTTTACCGGCATTCCTCAATAGGATATGGTTCTCGCCTTTGAGCTGGCCAAACTATGTATTTGAAGTCCAGTTTTTCATTTACTTTAGATAGCCATACTATTAAAAATTCATTCACATAGTATTCTCCTTATTTTTAGCAAGTCTATACCTTAGCGCTCTGTCATCCGTACATCGTCGTTCCTTGAGTATGGTGCTTTTAGGCGTTCTTTCCAGGAAGACATCTGCAATAATGTTCCTCAATAATAATGCTTCTAATTGATTAATCGTCGAAGTTTAGCAGGTAACGTGTTTACACGTGCTCGTGAGTTAAAACCTCTGATCCGATGGTTTTTCTTTCATTTTTAAATGATATTTTATTTCAGACTGAACCATTCATGCGCGCGAACTGATTTTGTCAAAAATGACGCAAATACCACTAACGTATTTATAAGGTTTCTAACAAGCAATTCTTCATTAACGTTATAATTTCGGAGCGATAGTCTCACAATTTCTGAGCATACACAGTGCGAATTTTGCCATCAGTCCAATTGCTCTCTCTGTTTGTAAAGAAAATTATTAATGCTAAAAATTTACTGATTGTGTGTTGCTTGGGAATTCGTTATTGAAGTTAATTTTCTCTAATAAAGAAAACTCTCCATTTTCTTTAACGTTGTTTAATTCAAATGGATAGTTTACTACTTTTGTTTTATGTAACACATTATAATTTCTGCAAAATTCTTTGTGAGGTATTTGCAGACTCTGACCGTGTGTATCCAGGATTCTTAGGATTGATTATGGTTTGTTCTCCTCACATTATCTGTTGCATCATATTTTTCATCTGCCATCGATGTGTTGTTATAAAATTCAAATTCCCTGTACTCAGAAGTTTTGTTTTAATATGCCACAATTGAAACGGATTCAGAATCGGGTAGGTAGTATATAAAGTAATTTAGATTCCACACTTTCAGCTATTGTAGCTTTCCTAGCCATTTGTTTCATGAACATATTGATAGCATCCAGTAAACCTTAAACTATACAATGTAATTCTAAGGGAACGTCCTCGTAATCGTCACTATCTTCATAGTGCCTTGATAATTTCTTTACTTCAAAGTAAATCGCTAAAGTGCTCTGTTGAATGTTTAGTTACCTCCTTAATAGTTCTGAATTGTTCAATTATACTCCAGTTAGTTTGTTGTCCAATATAATTAAAAGATATTAGATAGAACGCGAGTTACTTTGTTGATATTAGCATTAGCGAATTAAGAAATTATATAGCACTTTGCAGTATTAACTCGGTATTAGTTAAATCTTTTGAACTGCACACATTCTTTACACTATTTAGATGGATTATAGAATTACAGAATGTAAATTTATATCTTTGTCTGTAGCTGCTACTGTTACGTAGTCTTCATAACGATAATCTATGGAGGTTCCATAGCAAAGGAGTGAGAGAGACACCTGTTGTGGAGTTCCTCGAATTGCCATATCAGAAATCTCTGGTCTGTTACACTACACCAACCGTTGCTCGTCGCGTTATAATTAGATATGACATGTAATTGTATTGTAATTAATAAATAAATAAATGTCTTAGAAAAATTAACCTAAATATTGTGAAACTTTAACTGAATGATAATTTATTTACACAACTCGATAGCAAATTTTCATTTGCTATTGTGCTTTTGTTGATATACGGCATCTGCTTATTAATTTAGAAAAAATATATTTTGATTTCATATGCAGATAAGGGGATATGAACGATCTGAGAAGAACTTATAAAATTCAGCCTTAGGAAAAAAGAAAGAAACGGAGCTACGTTAACTTAACTGTAATCAAAAAGGAAAGACTATTTTTTATATTCAGTCAAAAAAAAAACCATCGACTTTTAACGACCTAAAAACAAACTTAAAAATGTTCTGAAGACTAACATATATTTTGAGTTTTTTTTTTTTTTGAAAAGACGGTAGTACAAGTGCCTTTATCGCTAAATATATAAATAATGAGTGCTGTAATAGTTTCTAGTCTTACTTGGTCCGGGAGAAAATAGAATGCGATAGGCATACTTAAATGCTCTTGAACATTATTAATTTGTAAAATTAAGTAGAAATCTACAGGATATGCAGATTGATATTATGTAATGGTAAATATGCATAAACCATGATGTGGCTTCGGTATCATACATCATATAAATTAAATATTTTTCATTTTCTAAAAGCGTTTTATTTTATATTTTGTTTGTTATTAATACCAGACGCTTTTATTGAAAATAAACAGTCCAATTCCATCAGTAGATGTGTAAAAAAGAAACGACTTTAAAAGTTTTGTACCCGTAGTTCATGAGAATGGGAAACTTGCATTAAAATTTTCAAGGTATACTTTAAGGATGAATTTTTTCTGTAGTGTAAGTATATATGTGTGTGTTTCCATCAAAAGTTCCTCCAATACCCAATGAGTAAATTCTATTGAATCTTACTTGTTAATTACTTGCCTTAATTAAATATAGTATAACGCAGCTAATGTTTAATTTTTTGAAAATTCGAAATAAGTATGTAACTATTGAATATATATTCAGTGAGCATTCGTCAAAATATATTTAACAGACAAAAGATAAATCGAATTATTCCCTGAGTACTTTTTATTATTAAAGTGCGGATAATAGGTCTGCAGAAGTTCCTAGAAACTAATTAAGGAGACATTAAATCGTATAGTATTGTGTAGAGAAGGCTATAGTAGATAAGTGAAAACTATTTCCACAATTCAAAAATTACTCAACAAAAATTATTTGGCAATCCAATTTTCGATTGGGAAAATAAAAGCAATTGAATGTACATACTTACACAGTTTTATAATGTCGCCAGTATAGTTTATCTAAATTGTGTATAATATTTGTTTACTTTTAAGTTACAATGGAATGGATACATAATTGGCCATTACAACCCTTCAGTCAGGATTACGACCTAGCTTCTCACACCATTTATGTTGTGTGTGTTAATTTTATACATGAGTGGCGGGACCTACAGTTTAAAGTCGACTTCGAACGAGTTTTTGCCAGAAATCTGCTGAGAGGAAGTCGCCGAAGAAATATTTTTTTTATATTTCATTTTTGATGTATTACCGGGGATTCGAACCCTGGCCTTTCGACATAATAAGCCGACACACTACCTACTAGACTACGGCGACTACTTACAATAGAATTACAATTAGAATTACATATTAATTACAGTTATTGAGTACAACTGGGGCCAAGCGGTTTCCGCAGGATAGGCTCCCTGGTAACCTCCAGCCTTTACCCTATGAAGACCGTTAGTGTGTGAAATTGTCACATCCTGTTAGAGGTTGCCCTGCCCTTTAACAAAACACTACGTATCTAGTCAATAAACACCCCCCTCAGCCGAGGTGATCATGGCACGACCCTTTTCACCGATTTTTTCCGGACCACTCAACCCCCTCTTATTTCTGATTTGATTGCCTTGAGCTGGTGTCTGTAGTCTTTTGGGCCTAGTTGCGTATGCACGGTAGCTCCGGGATGAAACCCACAATGTGAACGGCTTCAGTCTAGAGCTACAACTGCATCCGTCCCATTAAAACCCTAGCATGCCTCAAAGTAGGTTCCTTGTTCGTCGGCGTTAAGTTGGTGGTGTAGGCTCGGTTGAGAAGACTCCCGATTAGTACCCTGTCTGGCTCTGAGCACCTGTCCCCATAAGGTCTGGTGCCAACCCTCGCGTGATTCCCTGCTTGCATAGATAACCACGGGACCGTTTGTTGCTAACTACACATCGCTGGCAAGGACAGCAGCTTTGAGTGGGGACCCTTTTTGCAATGATCTCAATTTCCAACCCCAACAACAAACCCTCGCTAACTCAAGTCGGTGACTACAAAGTGACCGCTCTAGCCAGTGGACGCAACACTCTCTCCAGGCAGACAACTGTCAAAACTGTAGCTGCTCCCACCTGTAAAGTAAAAGTCAAAAAAAAAAAGACAACTTGGCATACAAAGCACCAATCACGAAACCGGTCCCTAGTGTTGCCACACCTTCCGCCCTGGCACCTTAGACCGAGGCACCGGTCGACCAGTGGGGTGACTATCGCGAGACGGTGATCATCCTGAGTGATGAGTCACTTCCGCTTATCAATGCCTGCGAGGGCATGATAAATTATGGCTTTAGCTCAATTGAGCTAAGGGTCTAGATCCCGTCCCATCAGACACTACCCCACATCCGGTACCAACGAATGTGGTTGCCTATTTGATTTTATTCTTAGTAATATCCTAGTTATAGTTAATCGGGGAGATGAACCAACCTTCCTTACTACGAATAGAAGAAAAGTGTTTTACATCACCCTGCTCAGTTCCGATTTCTCTGACAACTTAAGGGACTGGTTTGTATCTCATGAATGCTCCTTTTCGAATCATAGATTCATAGATACAATATTGACACGGCAGAGTCTCCAGATAGGATGTTACTTCGGATCAATAGGAAAAACACCAATTGGACCATTTTCAGGGAAAGATTGCATAACAGTCTTCCCATGACTCTCCCGATTATTATGACCCGCTTTGAAGTGGATAGGGCTGAGGAAACACTGTCAGCTGCGCTTAGGTCGACAGGCCATATCTTCCGTCAAACTTTCTACCCATAGGGGTACACAGAAATCGCCCTGGTGGAACCAAGAGATCGATGATCTACAACGATCAAGAGGCAGGCTCCTTAATAGGACAAAGGCCACAGGTGAATGGTCAATATATAAGGCCAGGAAGAGAGAACTTAAATACGCTGCAGGACGAGCGTGGAATCCTCTACCGAAACTAGTCGTCTTCTTAAAATTATAAGTTGATGTTCATATTTAGCCACATCACGCGAGATAAATCAGTGGAGACTGCACTACAATCTATAGTTAAGGTTGAGTTGATGCCCTTAGTTCTCTCAACCTGGTACAGGATGTGGTCAGGTTTATCGAGCTCCTCCTATATACACCAATGGGTCTAAACTCGATAATGAGGTTAGTAACAGAGTCTACTCTGGGAAACTGGACTGTAGCGCGTTTCAGGTGGAAGTTCAATGGATCTTCGTGAGCTGTGGTCCTTTCACCTGCATCTCAATCTTCTCTGATATTCAGGCAGTCGGCCGTTGTGTATAACTCTAGGATCGTTAGAGAATGTCGCCGCTCTCTCGACCTTCTTTCTGGGCGCTTCTGGGTTCCTGGACTAAGTAGCATTTTGAGAAACTGCAGTGCCAACGGCTCACCACGGCGTGTGCACTCTTTTCGAAATCTTCTTCAATCGACTTGGGTATACCAATTACCTCGGTCAAGTAGACCATTGCGCGGAAATTTTTTCGGGACGCCAACCTATCCTAGGTCAATGAGGAGTCCTGCTCCACCGCTAGACTCACTTGGCCCTTGATGGATAGAATTCGCACCAACCAGTTACTCGGACTTGGTAGTAATATCATCTCCATCATTGTGGCCATGCTTACAGGACATTGTGTTATGGGAAGATATGCGGAAAGTATACAGCTTCCTATCTACTTTCTTTGTCAATGCCCAACTCTTGCGAGGTGCAGGTATAGGTTATTTGGCTCTCAAATTATTGTCAGCTTGGCGGAGCTATCATCTATTGATGTCAAGGATATAGATTCGTTTATCAAACTTTCAGGGTGATTTTCTATCGTAGTGTAGTTTAATAATGCAGCCCTTATCCTAGTTTGCTAGAACTTGGTTAGTACAGGGCTGCGTTCACCTGTGGTGTCTCAGCGAGCCGTTATGCTCACGTAAACTTTTGGTATCAAAGCTACCACTCGAAGTGACACTGTAGATGTAGAACATAGACAACAGCATAAACAAAAATAGATTATTGATTGCGACTGCAACAATTACGGCATAAGAATTCTTGTGTTCTGTTCCAAGACGACTATTATCAAATACTGTGAATATAATCGTAGAATATTTCACAAAGCAGACTTTGGGTTTTATAAAAGGAAAGTGCTTGTATAGGAAAACGTTACTAATAATCGGGAGACCTGTAGACTAATCTCAAATATTATGACGCTGATAGTGTTCGATGTTAAGTGTCAAACAAAAAAAAACTACAATCACGCTAAGACCGCGATCTCATTCTGGTCTGAGTTGTTGGCATCAAGTGTTGTTTACAATGAATAGGATATCGATTAACTTCATCCTCTGAAGCATCGACTACCCGCAGGAACCAGTGCTTTGCAGAAACGTATGAACATACCGCAACTATTGCTATAAAACTAAAAAATTGCAAAAAAATACTCGAAATTAGTGGCAGTTCCATGTAGGGAGAATCTAGGCCGTAATCCTGACTGAAGGGTTGTAATGGCCAATTATGTTATGTATGTCCATGTAGGGAGGTAATTTTAGCCGGAAACAATCTGACACCTACCCAACAAATGAAAATAAAAGAAGACCCCATCATTACATTCATAAACTGACAGTAGGTAATATACTATTGCGATATCCAGAAAAAAATTAATTTTTTTTTTTAATTTTTATCTCAAAATATCTATATTTTCACAAATTCTACATAAATTCTCATAGAAAGAACAGTTTTTCATTGTCATTAGTCATAGTGATCATACATTTTTACGGGCTCAATTAAATATGAATTGAAATTCTAAAAGCCTTTCATTCAAATTGTAACATAAATCTGTGATTATACTTAAAAGTAGTAGGTTTGTATTTTTTTCGATATGACTGCACAAATCATACTTAAAAAAATACAATACATCTTTCTGTCAGCCCACTATTTACACGCAAGCAACTCTATTTGAATTTGTGGTTCAACAATCGCAATGACTCAGACAATGAAAATAATGAATGAGTAAGATATCCTTGTGGAACATACATACATACAAATAGCATGACAGGGAGCTTTAGTCTGCAAAAGCATTGCAGAACTTTTATGAATGAAAAGCTCAAAAGGAGCCAAAATGTCTTGTACACACTATATTCGTTTATACTTTTACAAACTCTCATAGACTTGTGCACTTGTGATTCAGTGAGTATTTCTAGGAATTAAAACTGATGACATTTGTTTATATTCCAAGCACTTTCACTTTATATGCACAACCATGGTCGTGACTCATTGCTAAACAAGGAGAGTAATATTCCAAACAAATCATTGATGAAAATAAAATCTATTTCGTTTGTTTTTTTTTACCTAATTTGAAGGAGAAACTACTTAGAACTCGTAAATAAGCTAGTCTTGTTCACAGATTTATTATTTACATGATAATTATTCATCCATTTATGTCAATAACTAAAATGGAAGTCAATGGTCGGTTCCCAATGATTCCCAATATATACCGTAAAACACATTTGTTTAAGACAATAATATCATATGGCATGTCCTATTTGTAATTGATCATTACAATTCTTTAGCCAGGCTTACGATCTAGCTTTTCACATCACCCATATTGTGTGTTAATTTTATCCATGTGTCGAAGGACCTACAATTTAACTTTGACTCAGGTCAATAGATTTGACAAACTTTTCGTAGCAATTTTATTTACTCACAGAATTTTTGCCAGGAAACTGCTATTTGAGCTTGGCCTTTAATCACGAGCTTTCGTATAATAAGCCAACGCTCTACCTACCAGACTACGGTGACCTCAGTCCTTTCGTTATCAAATTTGCCTCCGAAAGAACATTAGCTTCTGCTTTTCACAACATACAAACGAAATGAAGAAAAAAGAATATTTGCCAAATTTTCATCTTCAAATCTACAGATGATAACAAAATTTACTGAACAGTTATAGGTGTTTCCTTCAACTTTAGTTTAGAAACTGTAAGGCTCTATGCACAGAAATGCAAATCTCCGTTACATATCGTCGTAGAAAATCCAAAAGTACGTATCATCAAAAAAATCAAAATTGAGTTTTTGATTGATTATAATTCGTAAGGCTATCTAACATATTTCTATCAATTTTTAGATTTTTGCGACCAAAAATAACGTTTTTTTATCAATAATTCAAAATGACGTACCATATTTTTGCTTCACCTGTAACATCACTTTTACGTACTTTTGAATTTTCGACGACGATATGTATGTGTTCATTCAAATTTTTTGTTTTACAAGCCAGTGCCGAGTATTCTGTAAATTTTTCCGTGTTAGTCCAAGTGAAGGTTGAAACGTTCTCCGACAATCATTAAAATTTAAATGAAATATTTTATATAATACGTATGCAATACACCAATACAAATTGAGATTTTTTATCGAAATATAAATAATTTCTTTTGAATAATTTTTAAAAATATTTTTTGTGGACATCTGTTCATGCAGTATATCAGAGTCAACGTATAAAACGTATAAAACGATTTTGAAATTTTGGGTCAGTTAGAATCATTTGCTTTTTAGATAACGATATTAGATATTAGTATATTTCAATCTGTAGTCCCATGTTCATATATTATCATCGAAACAAAACATATATTATTTCATGAAACAATTTTTGATGATTTTGTTCGATTGCTGAAGAGTGACAAATTCTGTGTAATCGAGAATGAATTCAAGGAAATCCATTTAATAAAATATTATAGTTTTATACTCCTAAACAAACATTATTTTGTCAATTTTATTTGTATATTTAATACACTTATACAAATAGATAAATAAACCTACAGTATATTTTTTTTCACTGCTAGAATGGATATCAGTACAATAAAGCTTAAATCACGTGCCGCTCATTTGTTCGTTTTTTAACATTCTTAATGGTGTTTTTTTATTATTGATTTTTACATGATGTTATGGTAACGAACATAGCAAACATGCCCCCTTTTCTTGGAATTACATGATTACCTAACGATATACAATATTTACCCCATACGAATACTAGGTGAAATGAGTGAGTGTATAAAAGTTCAGCCTTGACGACCTTGACGTTGACTTTACCGGAAAGTAAAAGCATGAAACCTTGTTTGAGTTTGTTCCACTTGCAAATTATTGACAAGGACAACAGAACGACGATATAATTATTGTTGGAGAAAAGTGAAAACACTTAATCCATAAAGATATTTAATCCCAAAACAGATTTTCACCACAATGCTATTGCAGTATAAGAATAGGGGTTCAAACGAGTTCAATTAATAAAACTACATAGATAGTAGTCATAAGAACCTTTCTGGCAGGATTACGACCTAGCTTCTCATACCATTTCATTAATAATAAAATAAACTTCGAAAATGAAAATGTACACACCTGATCCATTTATGTACTTATATAAGCCAATTTGTTACTTTTGAGTTGAGTAGAGATTAAAATTTCTATTCAGCCCAACCTTAACAAACCAATTTGAATAGAAGTTGACACAATGTCAGAGAAAGCATAAGAATGTACTCAACAGAAATATTCAGGTAAAATTTGTTTTCATGACTTTCATGGCAACTAGAGAGAAATATAAAAACATTCATCATACTTAATATATTTATGGATATAGCATCTATATATGATTAAACATTATCTCCCATTGATCCAATACGGTTTTTATTAAAAGCATAAATGTCTAGCAACCGATTTTATCTTTTCTTTTTATATAAAATTAGTTTCTGTTCAATTTATTAAAGGTAAAGGGTGTTTATTAAATTCGAGGTTCCATAACGATTTCATTTCTAAGACATTAGAGCTTAAGATCTTGCCATGTTATTTTTAGGAGCATAGTTGCATTTTATCTACTGTCATACTATTTAAATTATTTTCAAAAATTGTTTTAGTTTTGTTTTAAAAATAGCCGTTTATTTAATTTACAAACTGTATTGACAACATTCATTCTTCTCAAGAGAATGACGGGTATGTTCACGCAAATCTTTAACCAAATGCATTAAGACGAGTTAAAAACATTACGTCAGTACTTACTCCTCTATAGAAAGAGTATTGTGCTCGTCAGATCAAATCGAGCATTAGTTGATGCCTTTTTAACCATGCTGTAATCGTGACATTGCGGCTACAAATACAAAATATAGCAACACTCGAAACAAAAATATGCTGGCTAACGGTATGGCCTAATTCATAATTATAAACATATTTTTTTTAGACTATCAACTAAGCGTAATCTGTACCCAATTGAGCACCTATTACACGATCGGATTACTCCCTAAAACAGTACCTTATGAGAGAGAGTGTTCTTCTATTACGCTAACCACACTCAAATCTCAACAATGTTTGGTATTCATCAGGATAAGTTTGCAACCGCGAAATTCGCTGTTATACGAGATGGATGGCCACAATCAGCTTATCTTTGCAGGCAAAATTCGTAACATTTTCCCTTTCTCTAAAATGTATTTTAACACTTTGATGGACACTTGCGTCTACAACCGTCAAAGTGAAATTCACTATGCGGCAAAAAACGGAACGGTTGATTTAGATACTAATTTGGAAACATTTTTTATAGCACTTGTTCCGTTATAAGAAAAACATCAAAACCATAGTGTAGAACGGTGTCAATTTTAGAACTTTACTTATTCCACTTGCCCCTCAAGGTATTCTAAGAGCTAAATACAATAAAAAAAAACTTAAAATAATATACTTCTTATCAGAATCCAAAGAAATAGATCAATTAGTTTAAGAGTTCACTAAACATTATATTTTATATTTCTTGATCAATTCTTTCTTCCTTCAAACACAAGTTTAGATTACGTATTTGCTTAAATTCAAAAATATTTATGAATTTTTGACCGTTGACATGTTAATACCCTTATATATGATCCTGTAATCTTTACATTTGATACGATTAAGATTCTGTAATCACAAATAACAACTTTTTTTTTTGACTTTACAGTAGAAGTTTGAATCGAATTTCAGTGGGTAGCGTCTACGTCTATCAATGTCAATGCCAAGAAATTTTATCTGCGATTCTATTTCCATTTTTTCTTTAGTTTCAATAACATTTTGCTGCAGAATGTTTACATATAAGTTAACTGTAATTTTGTAATTGATTTGTATTAAATTCTCAATGCTGCTTTTAGATAAATAACTCCAAAATGTTATAATTTATCCATCTTGCTTTACAGAATATTGAATATCAGTGTGTATTCAACTTGGATCAAGATTCATCAGACCACATTGTTGTAATTAAGTTTTTCAATTTTCAGAGTTCTAATTTTATATGTCACATACAAGCATATAAATATATATTTATCCATCAATTTATGTAGCAATTTCAAAAATTGTTTTCAAATGTGAAATTTGTCACATTTGCCTTTATTGACAATTATTTTTTACAATAAGCAAATCAAATTTCTCTTATTTGCAAAATCATAGTTAAAGTCCAAATAATTTTATACAAAAATATTTTTGAAAATTTCATTTCATTTGCTAAGCGGAAATTCAAACACAGCAGCGAATTCTTGGACTTCAAATATTCTTTTCAAATGCAACGGATTTAAATAAAAATATTTCAATATGAAAAGCAGCAATTCTAATATAAATAAGAGAAATTCAAGATGCGAGTATAATATTATAAAGAATAATGAAATTGGCAGCAGTACCTGTATCAACAGATTACCGATTGATGACAGAACAAAATTGGCTTCTCTGCAAATATTTGCTTTCATTGCGTTGCAGGCGTGGCGTAAAAGTTCGAAACAAAACAAACAATTGTTACTTTCTATAGAAGATCTTCAAAAGTTTGTAAGTAATTCGATAAAATCAACCAAAACAAAGACTGCAAACTGCAAATTGTTTAACTGCAAATTGTTTAACATTTAAAATAGAATATCCGCACAAAAACGCAACTAAACGTTTACAGTAATTTAATAAGAACGCAACAAAATCGTAACGATGACCTAACGTCACAATTGAAAAGAACTCTCGACAGCCTCAAGCAGGCAACGGCAACATGTGAAAACATGTCATCGAATTTAGCGACCATGAAAACCAACAAGGCACTCTTGGAACAGGAACTCAAATTACGTTACGAGGAATATGATGCGCTTCATGAAGTTATGTCTCAAACAAAAACGGATCTTTTTCGCTCTATGATGGAACAAAGACATCTTCAGTCCCAACTTTGTAAAGAGCAAAGATTAGTGCAGTCTTTGAAAACCCAGAAGAACTTGCTTATAAATGAGGTCACTTTATTATTCTATTTCATTCAAATAATAATTTTAATAACATTTTAGATTTGTAATCTTAATACCGAACATCATAAGATCGAAGAAAATTTTATGAAGCAAATAGAGGACAAAGATAGAGATATTAAGGAAACCCAAAGTAAATTGGAAGAGTTACAAACAATATTAACCGACACTAAAGGGTTAGTATAATTTTAATTACAATCTGTTCATTTTTAAATACGCCGCCATACTCTGTAGTAGAAAATTTGTTGGCTTTCAAACCGCAGCATTGACATCAAAAAAAAAAAATAAGAAAATATGAAATGAATTTGTTTTTTCGGGTTTCTTCTCCTCTGAGTAGTCTTCTAGCAAGTGCGCTAAGAGTAAATAAATAGTATGAAAAACTCAAATACACACAACATGGGTTGTGTGAGCAGCTAGTTCATAATCTTAACTGAATGGCTAAATAAAATAATGTTTACGAAATTCTTTCAAAAGTGCAACTTAAATTTGAAATAATTTTTTATTGCATTTTTTTTATTTAATAATTTGCAATTATGAAATATTTCAAAAAATAATTATATTTGCCTCTTAGCACAGATGATTAGTTAATCACAACGGTTATTAACTGAAGTTAAGTTTTATATTTTTCAGAAAGCGCATGTCTTCAATTGGAAGTAAAAACGAAATTCATCTGTTGAATCTTCAAGTTTCAGCATTAAAGCAGAATCATAATAGCTCTATTGCTCAACGGATAGGATCGTATTTTTCAGCATTTTTAAACTATCAAATGTCTACGTTTAACTACGTTCATGTATTGTCTTGTTATCTATTGCCAGCTATGCCTCGACCGAAATCAACTATTTTTGCATCTAAAGGTAAATCTATTTTATTTCTTTAAATGTACATTTATGTTGATTTTACAAAATGTATTAGTTAATGTAATCAGCTATTTCGAATATGTCATAATAATGTCATTACTTTTATTTGTTGTATTCAAAATTATATATGTATGTACATAATTTTATTTAATTTACTGAACTAGAGTGAATGACAATGCAATTTCATAGCAAATGTCTTAGAGATGCTACAGTCAGAACTAGGAACTTTGCTGCAAATTTGCATTGGAATATAAATGTAAAGTAATTAAAATTAAAGTTGTGTACTCCTAGCATATGATATTTTATTTGTATTGCATATAAAATTGTATAATTGTATGAAATTATGCTTAATAAACACATAATGCGTTTCGGAATAGGTTTGAGTATTTGTTAATTTTTTTTTTGATCGTTTACTGACATCTAGGGGTAAGTAGTTATATAAAATAAAATGAAGGATAAAATTTGAATGTCATCATTACAATTCCTTAAAGCAATCAATGTTGCCAAATAGTCAAAAATTATTGTAACCAACTTTCGGAAAAGAAATCATCAAAGGGGAGTGTTTTCCTGATATTAAGTTTAGGTCCCACATACCTTTCGAATATTTTAATATTAATATTTAAATATACTATTAATATTTATATATATACAGTATAATTTCGATATTCCGAACACCTGCACATCCGAACAACGCGGTAATCCGGACACTTATTTTATTACAACAGTAGACTGTAATCCGGACACCACCAATTTTTTCTACCTCCAGAATTCGGACAGTACTTATTCCTATTGCTTTTACACAAAAACTTCACTGTATATTTTTAAGTTTTGTTACTTAAGAAATTGTACCGTTAGTTTTTACTTGTACAAATGCATGCAATCACTTTTTTTTTGTGAAAAGAAAAGAAAGGTTTACTTTTGCGCATCTCGTTTAAGATTTTTTGTATGAGTTTCTTCGTTTGATTAATTTTCAACATGGCTCCAAATAACAAAAAGAAAAATTTTTAACCATTGATCGCAAAAAAGAAATTTTGACGAAATTAGCACAAGGGAAGCCTTTGCGCCAACTAGCAACAGAATACATCGTGGAAAATCTACCATATCAGACAAGTCAAGTCAAATGGATTAAAAATCGATAGGTAAGTTAACAACAAGAGTATATTTTTGTATGATGAAGTATGGTATTCAGATGATAAAATACCTCTGCCAAGGCTAAGACGCAGCGATTCCACCGAATTAGTTGATTTACTTTCTAATTTAGCACCTGTTATTTATAATTCTAATGAGGTTATTGAATAGAGGTTAATAGAATGATGAAATTGAAACCACTGACGATGAGACGGATGAAAATGATGAGGTTAAATCATTTAATGAAGAATGTTGCAATAATGTTCCAAAAATAAGCATTCTTAAGCTATATTTGCCCTTAATATTTGTATAAAATATTGCAAAGAACAGGAACTTCCTGCTGGAGATATTTTAAAACTTGTAAGTCTCAGAGATATTGCGTACAAAAAGCAAAATTAAACTAAACTTCATAAGATGAAAATGTCTGAATATTTGTGTAGCAAATAATGAAAATATTTTATAAAAATGATTTTAATCTACTGGTATATTAATTTGAATGTAAGCATTTAAGCAATATAAGTTACCATGTATTTTTTAAATTTATTCTTTTGTTTCGGAAATTCGGACATTTCGATATTTCGGACACCACATGGTTTTTAATTGTCCGGATTATCGAGATTATACATATAAGCATATAAGAATTTACTGATACAATGGCAACACTGCGACACTGTACCCATCCCTATTTCGTACCAGAATTTTGTGTATGGTGGTATTATGGCTGTGCTAAGAGCGAGGTAAAAATTATTTATTCTAGACACACACCGGTTAATTCACCTCCGATAGTACAGTTATCAAAGTTCAAATAACGGCACTTTGGCGAATTTCAATACAATTCACAATGCCGAATAAATTCACCACACATTATAAAACCAACACCCTGGAAACTCATCACACCGGACAGATTCACCACAATTTGCAAAACTCATTACACCCTAGAAACTCACCACATCGAATAAATTCAACACTCTTTTCAAAAATTAATTAATTAATTAATTAAATTAATAATAATTATACATATTATACATATAATAATAATAATTACATGTAATAAATAATAAAGTCAAAAACCATCTGAAGAAGAAAAGCTACACAAAGCAGTTGAATTTCATGAAAAGGTATGTAAATGTTATCTCGCTTAATGCCTTGCTTAGCGGAGAAATACCGACTGGAAAACAACACATAAGAAAATATTAATTTCAACTTTGCAGATATTTGAAAAAATCGAAATATAACGTATGATGGATTCTATGTGATTCGGCTTTAAATTTATTTTTGTAGCTGTGTATAGTATGCGATTGGCTCAGTGTTTAAAGTAGCTGTATCGATATCAAAATAATTCTGTTCATATAATCTTCTGCATTCTATTTTTGACAACTTATTGTCGGTAACCTGCTGTTGTTTGTGTATTTAATGCATAATACTTGAAATGTGTTTATTATTTGAAATTGAATAAAGCCTGACAAATTTTATAACACATATTGCAAATTTAAAAAAGGACCATAGAAGAAAGAATATCTTTCACAATTGCTCCGGAAGAAAATTTTCTCTAATTAAATAAACAATTTTATTAAAATCGTCTTACCTTGCTTTTGAAATAAATCTCAAGCAAATTTTTCTATTCATATTTATCATATATGGACAGTGTGTGTCATAATGCGTAAAAAATAAACAAAAACGAGATTACGCAGCTATGTATTTTTATTATTTCATCTCTTAAATTCATTGTCAAATAGTTATTCAAATAAAAACAAAATCATTTACGACACCTCTAAGTGTTTTTCAAAATCAATTAAAATTAAAATATACAAATATTTGCTTAAAAACTTAAAATAATATTTATTGATTAACCATCTTAACTGCCATTTAATTTTCGTAGGCAAATAAATTCAATAATAAATGTTTTAATTCACTACCAACATGTTGTGAATGTTTTATGTTTTCGAAAGAAATTAAAAAAAAAAATACTTTAAAGATAAATCGAATATGAGAAAAAAAATGCAACAAAAAATATGAATACATTACGCTATTTTGCCTGAATTCATAACCGCGCCTTAAGGCGTTGAGGAGTGTTATTAGCTTTCGGTTTTTATTATAGTAGTTTGAGAAGAAGAATACTTCATCATTTGTGGCCAGTTCTCTTGAATGCGTTTAAGTCCTCATGCAAAAAATCTCTATTAGACTGTATCAAAGGAAACTTTCTTAATATGAATAGAGACTGTAAACAAATGGAAACACAGCTTAAAAAGAAATTGTATACGCTTTAAAATACGATTACTTAATACTCGTAACTATAGACGTAATAGGAATTTATTTTTATAGGCACAGCAAATTAAAGAAAAAAAAAACTTAACAAAATCAAAACCAATTAAAAATTCTATTCACATACAATTGGTTAGCGACAGTAAAACAAATACCACAATCACAATATTAATCACAATTGCAAAAAAGCTCTCCTTCAACTTGAATTTTAAACTGAATAATTCCAACCTCTAAATTTTATTTTATGGAATGCAATAGCTTACAATCATTTACTATTTCTAAAAAATTTTGTGAAATCCTCAGCGAAATGATAAAGTTTGATCAACAATTCTTAAATTCAATTAATAGATTTGGATAAATATGTTGGATAAAAAGCAAAGAAATGTATTAAGAAATTATTGAAAACATTTGAAAATATACATACGTACAATAAACATACGCTTGTGGATATACATACAATAGACTGTAGAAGATATACGAATATGTTTTAAAAAATATGATTTCTTTACAATGATCTATTATAGAAACATATTCATATTTAGTTTTGTATTCCAACAACTCAAATGAATCATTTTAATTATTTTTTGCATGTCAAACTTTTGCTAAAAAAAATCATCATTAACAACATTAACAAAACTGATACGTTGGTTTGTTGGTTTGTTGGTTTTTCAAAGAAAGTATATATATATATATATATATATATATATACATATGTACATACAAATGAAATATGTTAATTCGAATAATAACAAATTTCACAATTCGAATACATTAAATAGGCCAATATTTTTATATAAACATTCAAACAACACGCATGTGTAAACAAACGTGGTTATAGTTTTTTTCAACGTATTATTTAAAGTCATCTGCAGCTATTGCCTATACATATTTAATAAATATATTTATTCATACTTTTTATCTTTTAATGCCTCTGCTCTCTGCGAAAACAGTTAACATTACGAAAATGATACGAGAGAGCAAGCTATCTAAAGAATTCTCGAGAAGTCAAACTCAATAAATTCTAAAATCACCTAACCACTACTAATTCGTACACCAAGCATTTTTGAATATATCAACATTCAAGATTACATATTTAAGAAAATAACAATTTTACTAGCTTTAAATTTAGAAAGAGATGAACGGAATAAATGTTTTGAAATACACTCTGAATTAAGAGTTCGTACAGTCAGTAAAAAAAATTGTTTTAAAGTAGCTTGAAGAATTAATATTTTCTGGCATTTTGTCCAATATATTGGACGTCTAAATATTACACTTAGAAGTAATGTAGTGCTGATGGGTACACAGATTTTTGCGGTTGATATCCTTATTGTTTTTTATATTTCTAATTTGTCGTTTTGGAAAGGACGAATGCAGGTTGACCCAAACCGCGGAACTAATTGTTTATAAATTATTACATAATAATATTAATATTAATTGCAACCCTTCAGTCAGAATAACGGCCTAGCTTCTCACACCACTTATGTTGTGTGTGTTAATTTTATACATGAGTGGCGGGACCTACGATAAAGTCGACTCCGTACGATAGATTTTTGAGAAACTTTTCATGGCAGTTTTATTTACTCTCAGAGTTTTGCCACCGTTTTGATGTCTGACTTGGGGTTTGAACCATGGCCTTTCGTCTAATAATCCAACACACTACCTACTAGAATACGGGACTTTTTACACAATTATTTATTTAGTTATTGATTTATTAGGATATAATTACAAATTATATTATAATTATTACAAGCTGAATAAAGTAGACCAGAGTCTCTGGTTGGGAATCGAATTTACGACCTCAAACTTACTACCCACTACCAAGGCAGCCTATCTCAGAAATACGATTATTTTTTGTTATTAAGTTACACTTACGTCTATGAGAATAAGGCCCCTCGAGTACTATAATTTTGTCCAATATATTGGACATAACCTGGCAGCCAGGTGAGACGACTGATATTTAAATTAATTTCAAATTTTAAATTAGAAGCCTTTATTTAACTCGGTAACAGTTTTTTTTTTCATTTTCCATATAAATTGAATTTTTTTTAAATAAAGACTATTAACGGGGTACCCGTTAAGTATTTTGGTATAAGTATACATGTTCTCAGGTGTTTATTCTCATTGTCCGTACTTAAAAACTCTGCACCGAATTGTCGTTGAGATGTACGTAATGAATTTCTAATGTTTGGAAATAATAGAAATTTTATTATTTTATTTGAATAAATTTTTTAAGTTTTAATAAAAATGTTATTACAATACAATGAATTAGTTCATATATATTCATATTGTATACAAACATAAATGAATGATAAGTTTCAGAAAGCAAATCATAGTAACTGAAACTCTGGTAAACAGGCATTTACTGTTGTCGTCTCGTTAATTATTCCACAAAATTTGATGACTTTTACACGTATTTTGGAATAATCAACAATATAAGACGAAGATCGGCAATTAACACCTTTAACCTTAATAGAGTGCAGCAGTTGTTGTTGCTTCCCTTTCACAAAACCATGGCTTTATTTTACAGAGCAGTTTAGTAATAACAATAGCATGTTATTTATTCAACTAAAAAATTTTTTAGTGTAATAAAACGTGTGGAATTATTTATTAAATATTTGAAAATACATTTTTTTTCTTATAATTACTGAAGTCTGTCTATCAAAAAGGGAATACTGAACAGCTAAAGATTCATTACATAGTTCGACAAGATTTTAAACTAGAAAACAGATTATACTTTTTTAAAAATTTACGGTGTACTGGATCCGAATACCACCTCAATATTGCTTCATCAACCTAGGTTTTCGAGATAACGTAGCACACCTAAATTAGTGTGGATCACAGGCCGATAAGCTTTTTTCCACAAATCAGACTATACTTGGCAACAGGTTTTTAGTAATTTGCATTCAAATCTGACTATAAATTTGCTTTATCACCCTAGGTTTTTGAGATTTCCAAACGTAAAAGTGTAAGTGCAGTTACGAATGTTGTGAATTATATCTGTAACGGTTTGGATCAAGGATTTAGGGGGGTAGCAGGAATTTTCTATGATTTTTCGAAAGCATTTGATCTAGTAGATCACGAAATATTGATTCAGAAGCTTCAGTACTATGGGATAGGGGGTAGTGAACTTAATCTTTTTAAAAACTACTTGAGTAACAGAAAACAATATGTTGAATTGAATGGCTGCAAAAGTACACTTGGAGCTGTAGAGCATGGTGTGCCGCAAGGTTGTATTCTGGGTCTGCTATTGTTTACCATATATGTAAATGACATTGTTAATCTTGATCTCCATGGAAAAATATACATGTATGCAGATGATATTTGTGTACTGTATCTACATAAATATGAAATTGCACTATATGGAGAGAGATGCAGCTCTAATTTTGGAATTTGCAAGACTTAACAAATTAGTAATAAACTCAAAGAAAACAAAATTTCTCAGGTTCCGTTCTCATTTGACTAGAGCTTATGGAGAATTCAGTATTTTTTTTTGAATGAAGATGAAATTTTCAAAAGTCAGTCAATAAGATATTTAGGGATAAATTTACAATACAATCTTTCATGGTTTTTACACATTGAATCATTAAAATCGAAAATATCTCATGTAATCGGTTTTCTTTACAAATTTAAAAACAAATTTAACGGGAAAACAAAAATTATGCTCTATCAAGTGTTCATTCAAAGCCAGCTAAATTACTTTGCTCTGATTTACGGCTGTAAAAGTAAAAAAAGAAAACGAAAAACTGTTATAAACGAGCTCCACTGTAATAGAAAATGTGAAATTAGGTCAAAAACCATTGTAGGTTGGTTGAAGATTCAGTGCTAATTGCTTGATAATGCGTTTTCACGATTATCTCCAGAAAATGGAATTGAATTTATTTGCATTTCCAATTTGTTTGCTCGAAAATATATGCAATAATACATGCAATATACTATTTAATAACTTTATTTGTTTTTCTTAAGAGTGGAAAACTTTTTGCATTTTGCTTTCCGAGCATAGGCATGACAATTTTTCCAAGTTGTTTTAATTCAATTAAGTTTATCGGATATTGCTTTCAAGATTGATGGCAAAGAGTGTTAAATATGCTATAATAAAATATAGTAAATACACAGCAACAACATTAATTTCACAATTCACAATCAGAGGAGTAGTATACATTTAGGTAATCAAGATTTCCTTTTTGTAATTCCTATCCAAATAAAAAATATGTTAATTACAAACAGACTAAAGCATATGAACATCCTTTCAATTGTTAAACTAATCGACTAGGCCATACTATCGGCTGTACACTGTATTGAATAGCGTTGTTTCATTTGTGAAAAATCTGTTCAATTCAGTTGGTCATTTTTAATTATACCAAGACTATTAATCTTAGACATTGTCTGAACTGATTTCTATTAAGAGATATTGACCTTTCAACCGTTGTCAAATTTCAATATTGCATCGATTAATTAATTTCCAACGTTCCTTCAACACTTTGGACACGAGCTCGAGTTTTCAAATCTCATCTCTGCCATATCGAACAGAATGGAAAAAATAATTCTTTCGTCGATTATATCTCAGCAGTCTTCTGGTAGAAGCTTTGAGAGTAAATAAAATTGCTATGAAAACCTCAAATATGTTGTTTGGAATCGACATTTAAACTGTAAGTTCTATCCTTCAGGGATCAATATTAACATACACAACAGGGGTGATTTGAGAAATTAGGTCAACGTAATCCTGGCTAAAGGACTGTGATAGCTAAGTAACATAACTAACCACTGTGACAAAAAGTTTTTCAAATTTTATTAGAAATATTTTGATATTTTCTTACCAACAATTTATGTAAACGTAAAGTTAATTTGTCAACTTTTGTATTAAAATCACACATAGTTATGCCAAGATTATGTGTTTTTTTTTATCGTATTATTAGATTCATACATACATATATATATATATATATATATATATAAGTTAAATGTTTAAAAATACTTTTTATCAGTTCAGCACTGGAAATTCTCTGTCACTTGAGTAATATTTAATCTCATAATGAATTAATTTTAAGTAACTAGTAAATATCAAAGTACGGAATGAATTTCTGAAAAAAATGTTCGGTACTCTTACCACACCAGAATAGAACGAGTAACAATCTATAGATTAAAATTTTCAGAATTGGGCTACCGCGTTTCACTACCTTAGCTTGTTTAATATTTCTGAATAAGTATGTTTTTAATAAATATTGGAGTTAGAGTGATCCGGCATCGACTGCCCACAGAATACATCTTCTACGAATTACATACAGACATACATATTTAGTCAATAAAACCCTTCAATCAGGATTACGACCTAGCTTCTCACACCACTTATGTTGTGTTTGTTAATTTTATACCAAAGTGTAAAGTCGACACCGAACGAGAGAAACTTGGAGAAATTTATTCTACAAATTCACAAGTTTTTAGTCCACTTTCATCTAATTACCTGAGAAGCTTAGCTTTTAGCAAACCATTTCAGCAACAGGTAACGCTCTAAGGGTCATTGTACTTACTGCATCCCCATCGTAACAAAATGAAAATTTGTTGAGGATTGTTATTTAATTTTAATTTAATTTTTTTCGCTATACATATTACAAGTCATAGCCCCCACACTAATATCAATCGAATGGTAGGTAACTGATGACAGCCGATTTGTACACAATAAACGGTAAGAGACCACTAACAATGTTTTTTGCAATAGACCCTGATTATCCAAGTGCAATTTCTTGGTATTTGTTGTGTTTGTTGTTGTTGTTGGGAATGTTAAGCCACATCTAAATTTACAGTTGACTGAAATCTATCCGTTAATTTTCTTATGTTTTCCTGTGTTTTATTTTTTTTTTTTCGTTTAGACAACAAACTAACTTTGAATCGTCGTTAGTCTCGAAACACAACTCAACGGTCATAGACGTGATCGTGTATAACATCGAACTTTGAAAAAAAAGAAACACAAATTGTTATTGGCTTACAAAAAAAAAAATAAAAAAAATACGCACGCTTATTTTGAGAAATAAAAGTTTTTAAGCATAATGTGTACGAATTTATGTTAAAAGACAAAATATAATAAGAAAGAATAGAAAGAAAAGTACAAATATAAAATTCTGTTTCTTAGTGGTGTGCTAATATATACATCCATACAATACATACATACATATATATACATATATACATATATACACATACATATATACATATATATATATATATACATATATATGTATATACATACGTATTTAAATTAAATAAGCCCAAATAGGAAAAGTTTGTTAACAGGGCTCAATTAGAGAGTTTTCTGCTTTTACGCTTGGAATTTAAATATAAAAACGAATAAAAACAAAATCAAATAACAACAACAATAACTAAGCTACTATGAAATCACAACTGTTGCATATGGAAAATCCAGCAAAAGCGATTTTACAATTCCTCTTGGATTTATTGATATTTTCATTGAAATCAATTTTCTATATATTGGAGTCAGTTTATTATACCATAATACCAGATCGTTTTCGCAAACTAAAGGTAATGTTGAAGAGACCATCATGTGTAAGACTTAATTGCGGTGAAATCTTTAGCGAAAGTATATTTTTTAATTCAATATTCTTAAAGCGAATGCATGCGGCAGAAAGATTAATTGTGCCACATACAACAAGTTTTTGTTTTTTGTGTGCTTAAAACTGAAAATAGCTGTTTAAGCACATTTGTACAGTACTGTTCGAAAACTGAATAAATGTTTTCGTTGATTTACTTTTTATATATGGAGCGTGTGAACTTTTGGAAATTACAATTTGAAATTGCGTAAAATATCTGTAAGTTAGATGGAATAGACTATGGCGATAAGGCGAATATATTGTATTGTAGAATAGGCAAATAAATGCTTTAATTTTCAGAATATGAAATTAAATTCGGTAGATGCACAATAATTATCCTAAACATTTATTAATCTTGGTCGGGCATTAGTTATCTCCAAAGAGAACTCAAAATATAGATTGGCTATCAAACACAACATATTAAAACGCAAGTTCAGGACTTGTCTTTTTGTTGAAGAAAAAACTAGTGCTCGTAACAAAAGAATTAACAAAAATTGTAGAGCCTATGCTGATGTCAATAAGAATAACCGACTATTTACAATGTACATAAACTTCGTAGTTTTGTTTTGATCGACAGTTTTTTTAAGGTTTTTCACCACAGTTATTATTACTAGAACATAAGAAACTAATATAATAAAAATTACAAGCGTTATTTTTTTTAACACGCAAAGTAAAAGTAAAGTAAAAGTAACTTATGTTTCGAGCAATACTGTGTACAATATACAATCTTACGAGCTTGTATCTATCTATTCGTATTTGCTTTTTAAAATATATTTGATACTTTTTAATTTTATGCGGCTGGTTTAACTGTTGCAACAACGAGTTTTTGCTTTTATATATGCAATATGCAACAAATATTACAAATAGTTGCAATTATACCCTATCGTTAAAAGGTCTGTATTATGTATTCATGCTTTGATATGCAACATTGAAATACATCGCTTAATGCTACTATTTTATTCGAGATTGCTTTTTGGAAAAGTTTATTTCAAATAATGTGCAAAAACATTGAACTGCTTAATACATTTTTATTTTAAAAATTAGTACTTTAGCACTTATCAACTCGCAAAGTTATCCCAGTCACTTTTTAAAATTACATTTTCTTGTGTGTTAATATTTTGTTTGAGCACCACCGTTCATCTATGAAAAAAATGTTTGCCTACTTATGTATGCAATTATAAAAGCAATAAAGTTTTGTAATTATTTGAACTAGAAATAATTAAAACATCAATAAAAAATTAAAAATTTTTATTTATTGTGAAAACGCTATATTTTATCGTCAAAGAAACTACATGCATAAGTATATTACCATGACCATTATAGAAATCAACATTTCATAAAAGCTATTTTTCCAGTTAAATATATTATGCATGCATTTATGTATGTAGAAATAATGCATAACAAATAATTTATCGTTATTCTGAACTGCTGACTGACACTACTGAGAAATTGTCTTGCATTATGTGTAAACATTCGTCGTCGTATACATACGTCAATTGATCGAGTTTCTTTTAATTTTATATCTTTTTCGTTATAACGTTTTAAATATTTAAAATAATCAACACTATTTGCTCGTTGATTTTCTTATTTAAAAAATTAAGAGGCTTCAATTCCCCTTTAAAAATAAATTATCTAACAAAAAGTATCCCATTGTATCAAATTGTTTTCAGCTGTAAAAATAAAATAACAATTGATATGAGAGTTTAAGTATATGAGAGTTAGTTTGTAAATGTAATTTAGCTTTCCAAAATTAATTAGGAAAATATTTTACAATTTTCATTGAGAATTGTTTACAATTTAGATAAAGTAAAGAAATCTTTAGTCAGGACGCTCAAAATATCAGCAGTATTTTTAAATCAGGATCAGCCATTAGATCCGCTTAAAATTACTGTATGTACGCTTAAAATATTTTTATATAAGTCGTCATCAGGCTTATTTTTCCGAAAATACCTCGGTCCAAGCTACTAGGCCAAAACGGTCTTAATCAGCGGTCTTACTGAAAGCAAAATTAGACATTCAGTAAACACAATCCATAAATAAAACTCAAATGTTTAATATTTTTAAAAAATTATCGCCAATAACACCGAAATATGAAAAACACGGAAAATTACAATTTTAGAAAAAGTATAAAGGTTTTATAATACGCACTGTATTTAATGAAATTGTTCTTCCCATTTAATGATTGATTAATTACAATTATTTTTTGAATACATTTAAATTATGGACATTTATTTTGGATATGTTCTATATTTATTATATTTTTTATTTTCTAGGATGTATCGGGTCAAGTTGTTTTAATCACTGGAGGAGGTGGTGGTGTTGGGCGTTTAATAGCTCTGAATTTTGCTAAATTAAATGCTCGAGTTGTAATATGGGACATAAATCAAGAAGGTAATTATTATTAATTTATGATTTGAACACAGATACAATGTGCAGTGCCGTGCAAAATAATAGCAACAAATTCCGCATAGCTAATAATGTGTGTATACATTGGAAAGCTAAAATGCTAAGGCAACGACAGCACATTAAAATTTCTGAGCATGTGAATGACTTAAAAAAACAACAGCAATTCTAAAGTATTAGAAAATAGACTTTCCTCATTAAGAGCAAAAATATTTTCAAATAAAGTCCAGTATTCTTTATGAAAGTTGTAAAAATTAATTTGAAATGTATTTTTACAACGTAAAATAAGAATAATTGCTGATCGAAAGAAAGGAGAGGAGTATCCAGATGTTGTTGAAATTTATAACATAAATAGATCTATAGTTTGTAGATTACTAAAAAAAATCCATTTTCGCAAAAGAAGGTCCACCCATGATAGTAGAAAAAATTTAAAAAAAACATTTGCAACTTAAATTTAAATGTCCATAATAGAGCGGTATGGCGAAGTTAAATAGAAAAATTATATACCGGCCAGAAAACTATTGTTATAAACAGAAAAATATTTAAAAAAGTCAAGTCAAGTTACAATCAAATTTAATTATGTTTTTTTAAGTTTATCAAAAATTATATTCGATCGAGATTGGTAAACTGCGTGGTTTAGTGATGAATCAGAATTCAATTTAATAAATGCATCCACATAATAACAAAAGACTTTTTAAACATCTTGGATGCCCTATTGTTAGTGCGGACTTTTCAGCAAATACAAAAATGATTCTATATGCTGGAATATGCTACTTCGATGGATATTTCAATACGATAATGATCCGACAGGATTAATAAACTACAAACGACTTGATTGCACTTTTAAAACCCCCTTTTTGAACATTGTTTCATTCACGAAATATTAAATTGAGGCTTTTGTTTTGCACATCTTTATTTAAAAACCTCAGTTAAGTTAACATAAATGAATATGTTATGTATTTGCATATGTAAACCTTCAACTATATATAAATGTAAATATATTACCGAAAAACTTTTTCAAAATAAAATACTCTCAGATATACATAAATGACATCAAAAACGCTTGTTTGTTGATTTCGTTTTGCACAACACTGTATGTATATCTTATAAATATGTTTTATGTGATCACATCGAGGAAGAAGAAGTGACATCAATGAATTACATTTAAATATTTTAATATTTTAAGCGATTACAGCTTTAAAGTTGGATTTTAAATACGAAAGACATCAGAAAGTTTGCAAGCACGTGTTTCGTTTTTGAAATATTTATTATAATATTATATTATAAATTATAAACTTATGTATGTTATTTGAAAACGATACACAGTTAGTTAGTTTATTTTATTTTCTATTCTATAAAATGTGACATAAAATCCGATTCAGAATTCTTTTTCTTAATATATTAATAAAATAATGAATTTAGTAATTTAAGTTTTAACTACCTGATTTAATTTTCTTGGTAATAGGAATCGTTTGGAATAATAATATCTGTTATTTTCTATGTTTGAATAGCAAAAATTAAATTTCGTTCGATTCCTATGATTGCAAAAGAAGTTAAGAAACATTGCATATATCGTTGGTCTCATGTAGAAAGGCCCTAACTCACACTTTTTTCGAAATTGATTTTTATATGATTCCAATTCATTTAACACAAATTTTTTTTGAATCACAAAAAAAACACAATTTCGAAAAAAAAAGGTAAGTTAGGGCCTTTCTACATGAGGCCAACGATATGGAATTTCATGCAGCAAGTATATTGTAATATAATCACGTTTGTACAACATTTTATTTTATATTTTATTATTAAAAAAAACTTTGTTTCAATCACATTTACATTTACTTTTTAGAAAATTATTTTTTGTTGTTAAAATATTTATCGAAGCAAAAGTCAATTTTCGAAACATTTTGGTAATGGTCATGGATCAAACAGTGATACGGATTATTATAAATATATAAACCCTTTCAGAGATATTGCTATTTTTCGAATTTGGAAAACGGAAAATTAATTTCAATGGAATTTTCCTTGACTTGTCTAGGCTTCATATAAAAGACATGTTGAAAAGAATCCAAGAAGTCAACACCAACAATGATTTTGAATCGTTGACAGTTGATAACAGCTATCTTGTTTGTCATGTTAGTTGCCATTTATTCAGCCTGATTTGCCAAATCTCCATTGACGCTTAAAACATTCAACAACACGTGCCATGAGGCTTAGTACGTACATATACAAAATTGTCGAATTTGGGACGATATCTACTCACATTAGATCTAAGAGCGTCCAATTGCTGCGTATTTTGGCTGGTGGCGTCATAACTCCAAATTTTTTTGAAAACATCGTTAGACAGGTCAACGATGTCACTATAGGTCAATAAATACCAACTTTTTTTGGCGTTAATTGAATGATCTGGAAACCAATGACATGGTTTCAACAGGGCTGAGCCAATTGCTACGCAACTCATACGACTCTCGATATACTGCACGATACTGAATTGACCACCGAGATTGCGAGATTGCGAGATTTGACCCCATTAGACTTTCTTAAGTCGCAGGTGTATCCAAATAAGCCGCAAATCACTGCGGTCCTCAAAGTCAAAGTTTCTGCGTAAGAGTCATAGAAAATTTAAAGGTAGGAAGAGTTTAAATCTATCCTCCCAAGGAATACTTCACTCAGTTACCGCACTCTATAGTAATATTACTCCAAGAAGTCTATGGACTTAAATACTAGTTCATGAGATATAATACATCACAGTGCATGAGTAGATGTTGTAAAAATAGTTTTCATAATTAAAAATCTTTAATAAGTACTTTACTTTTATGGAATTTGGCATAATTTGAGATTTTTTAAAGAATACCGCACGGTTTTTAAAGTGCTGAAAACAACTGCTCTTATTCGACTTGTTTGTCTATATTTCTTAACAAATAAGACAAATTACATTATAACTCTAAAGTTTTGAAGTAAAAGAGGCTATTAGAAGAAAATAACTGTAAAACAGCAAGTAATATGGTTAATAGATACTCGAAAGTTTAATCTTGCATATATAAAACGCCATGCAGCGAAAGCTTAATAAATATATATGCCTAGTGCAATAGTGAGATGCTATAGTTTTTACCATTCACCATTTTTTGTGCTGTCAAAGCTTGCTATTTCAGAGCCTTATTTTTCCAATCGAAAACCTTCTAAATGATGAAAGGTTTTCCAGTCTTCAATTCAACGTCCATAAAGACGTTTAGAAAACATTTTGAACATTTGTTACAAAAAATGTTTTAACCATAATATAAATCACAAAAATAACCTGCATAGAAAAATCAATAAATCTTTCAATCTTATTTTAGAACAAAAAATTATATTTAAAAGGAAGTTTATTGTTAATAAAATTAAAGTAAAGTTTGAAATCTTTATTTATAATTTAAAACATTTTTCTTTAGGGCTACGTAAAACTAACGAATTTACTTGTACAAACAAGAAATTGTTGTGGTAACTAAACATACTTAACAATTGCATCACTTAAAAGTATTTTGTGATTTTCTTTAACTTCTCTTACAACTAGAACTCTTATTGGACAATTTCTAGTTACCTCTGAGGGTATATGTAACCATATGTCCACCGAGGGTCTTTCAATGCTTTCTTATTGATAGTGTTACACATCTATTACAAAAAATAATTAAAAAGAAATTTGGTTTAATTTCATTTGCAAACATTTTATTTACTTTGAACAAAATTTCACAGATCTCTTCCTTACTGGCATTGAAACTGCATTGATAACAAAGTTGGACGGAGAAAACTTTCATGTGGCCTATAACCTAGGAAAGCCCGAATTTAGCATTTGAGTTATATACACATTCACACAACTGCAGTCCAACGAATTCAACTCTCCACAATTAGAATGCATGTGTGTCTATGAAAACAATTATTATCACACCCGATGTCTCTGTCCACTTAAGCCGCATGGCGACACTTCAAATTTAACTGATCAAATTTACGCATGTTGTCTGTGTTGTTTAATTTGTATTTTGCTTAGCACAGCAACACATCAAAGTTATTCCTCAATCTTCATCTTGTGGAAAAAAAGAAACGACGTCTGCATTTTAATAAAAATAAAATAAATTAATATATTTTTTAACACCACGAAAATTGATGAAAATTTATGATTTAGTGCTGTCAACAAAATACATGGAGTAGGGTGGGATAACTTATTGTTACGTTTCTACCTTTTAAAAACGTTTGAAATATGAGCTCGTAGTTTGCAAATAAAAATAAAAATAAATTTGTGTCTAATTTAAATTAAATCCTTTATGAATCACACAATTCCGTGTGCCATTGTTCACAACTGATTCTAACAAAAAATTGATTTATTTGTTATTCCTTTGTTTATGCCCTTTGCGATAAGCAATAACAATTATTACACAATTGTTCTGTAGATCTTTGTAACGGAGATCGTCAAACCACGATTGGTTTACTTCACACGCAACGCGTTTTCACACAAGACTGAATTTTTTGTATTCTTTTATTATTTTAACAGAACATTAAACCTGAAACTGCTAATTATTTCAAAAAACATATGTTCTAATTTTGAAAATCTTAATAGAATTGAAAATTAGAGATTAATTTACCGTTATAGCTTCTTAACATTTATTTAGTACGTCATTAATATACAATATATATTTTTCTTAGCAATTAAAACGACCATTAATCTATTGGCCCAGAATGGTTACCATAACTGTAAGGGATATGTTGTGGATATTTCAAATCGTGAGGATGTTTACGACAGAGCCGCACAGACAGTAAGGGAAATAGGTAACGTCGATATTCTTGTAAACAATGCTGGTATTGTTTGTTGTAAGCCTTTTTGGGATCTACCTGATCGTGTTATCCAAAGTACGTACAATATTAATATCATATCGCATTATTGGACCGTAAAGGCATTTCTACCCCATATGATGCAAAACAATCGTGGTCATATTGTCACCGTTGGCTCAGTAACGGGAATGCTGGGCACTTACGGCTGTTCCGATTACAGTGCTACTAAATATGCCTGCATCGGTTTCCACGAAAGCCTCTTGACCGATCTTAAGACACATGGTTACGATAGTATTCATATGACACTTATTTGTCCGTATTATATTAACACGGGTATGTTTTCCGGCGTACAACCAAGAATGTTCCCCATGCTGGAGCCACAGTATGTAGCAGATCAAATAGTATCGGCTGTAAGAAAGAACGAAATATGGTGTGTGCTACCAAATTCAATTCGAACATTTACACCCTTAAAATGGTAACTAATGATCAAATATTTATATTTTTTAGAATTTCTTTTTGGATTTAATTTACTCCTTTTAATTTTAGTTTATTGCCAGCAAAAATGTGTTGGGAATTGATGTCGCGCGTAATACGAGGACCCGAATCGATGATGATGTTTCAAGGTCGTGGTCGTGTTGCTGCCGGTTAAATAAATATTACATACAATATATTTAGTTTTAATTTAATACATATTAACTGTATATTTAAGTTTGTCCAATAAATTTTCTACTTTGCATAATAAAGAGATGAAACAAAAAATGATAAAAACAATATTCGAAATAACTTCTATAATTTTAACTTACATAAGGTCATTACGATTTTTATCTAACAACAGGTCCTGTGAGAAACAAATTGAAGGTATTCAAATATCACCTTAATTTCCATGACAATCTATGGTTTTGTATACTTCGTACTTATATAAGTAAATTCATAAGTGAATATTTTAAAAACCTATGCCGTCTTTTCCTTACAACCAATTGTTTTCTTACTAGAATGAAATGAGAAGTTCATTAAGGGTGGTTGGATCAAATGGAGGACCATAAATGTTTTCTACTATTGTAATACAAAAATTAATCTATTTCTCTGCCATTTTTTTTTTGTAGTCTCAAATGATAGATATTACTTAGTGTATTGGACAGTATTTCCTCCCTATACATAAGTAGATATCATAGATGTTCGCTTAAACGCAATCCCTTAAATACTGGTACTTTTCCCGCCTTACTTTTATGAACAAATTTTACAGTGTTAAATATTAATTTTTGATTCGCATTAAATTATTTTAGCATACACAGCCAACGTACAAATTGTTCATGTTGGTTTTAAATTGTGTCAGTTCTTCGTCTAATCGAGTACTACATCCACACTATTTTACTGCCTTCTGAGCAACCAAGTCTTGAACTATTGATCTTCGAAACACTGAACAACGGCCGTGACATCTGGTTCTAAATTATATTACTTTTCTTTCATCACTCCATTACACGTTTTTCTAAAAAATTATGGGCTTTGGCAAAGGTTAATAGTGTTTTTTAAGACTCCAAACAATTTTGCGTCATTCAATCTTACCCTGATAGGCCTGCTAGATATTCCCAAGTTTAAATATCTACTAATGCCAAATGCTATCAGCCCGTTATGACTTAAATAGATCAGCTTTCGCCTGGGAAACCTGCAGACGCGGAGACTCGTACCGCCTATCTCCCTTTTATCCCCAACTGTGAAGATGCTAGAAGAGCTCTATTTCCAACTCTAAAACTATATCTACCGAGATTTGAGGTTCCAGCTTAAGCATGGATATATATAAAATGAATGCCAAAAATGACGCCAGAGTGCTTATAACACACAATACTTATTCGATTATCCCAACACACCTACTATTCTCCACCCAATCGTCCAGTGCCTACAATTAATTCAGGTAGCTAGCTTCCACGTACATCCTAACAGTGATACATTTCTATATAAAATTCAAAACGGAGCAGTACTGATACTTGGGCGTTTCAGTTAATAAAAGGTTTTCTTATCAAGTTATTATCATGCTAGCGGTGCTATAGCGTGATCTACCTCTGTTCCGTCTCACCCGTGGGAACTATATGAACGAAGACGAACAGAAAAACAAGAACATGGACAAGGCAACAAACGTTGATGACAACCTGCCTATTGAATCTTCTCATAGCACGAATTCAGGCGAGTACCGTTGAGAATAAAAACAAGATCGTTCTGAATTTCGCCTTAAGGGATACTGTGAAGTAGTCCTTTAGTGAGGCGACTGCTTCGGCGATTCCCATTTCAACGGTTGATACGTGCATGGAGTCAGACTCAGTCTTCCACGCAGGTTTCCACAAGGGTTCGAGCTGATGCTGTTAATCGTGTCTATGTCCTACAAGGTTGCACCGCTTCCTGGTGACTTTATCGGACTTCTGGTGGAGCATGCGGGAAAAGCCAGATGTCATCTCTTCTTGGGTTGTAATGCGAATGCTCATCAGATGCAATGAGGAAGCGCTGACTTAAATAATAGACTTAGTATGTTCAGTCACGCCGACTTTTAGGAATCGTGTTAGGCAAGCTGTAGTTGATATTACGCTCTTTAACATAGATATACATAGGTCTGTGATTAAAGATTAGAGGGTTTCAAAGGAGTTTCCCTTATTCAATAACCTTCAGTATTAATCTATCTAGTGGGTTTCAGAAGCCTTATAGGAACCCTGAGAAGAAACGACTGAATCCCTCCTGTCATCAATTATCGAGTTGGCTCTTTAACAGACATTTTGTTGACTTGTTATAGAGAAGCTTCCCCTTACTTACTCAGATAAGAGGAACCAGCCAGAAGAAACGCGGAACTTCAGTAGCTACACTACTGTACTAGGCGACTTTTTAACGAGGCAAAAAGGTCAGGTGGTTATTGTGGCTGCTCTGCGTACAGAACTAGTTTTAATGATTATAAAAGGGAATAAGCGTTCAAAAAGAACCACCAGGCTGAGTTTCTGCGAATGTATCAGGGGCGACCATAGTGTAGCTTTCATCATTTCTTTTAAAAGCTCTTGAGGTACTTATCGAAAAACCAACGACTATTTTGTGCCTGAGGCAATGTTCCTGCCTGGTTTGAGAATTCTCACACCGGATAGAGCATTATGGAATGATGGGGTATTCCAGGATCAGAAAGGTATACCCAACTTCAGTTTAGTTTTAACTATTTAGAAGGCAATTCAGGCCGTAGCTAATAGGCTTGCTTCAGATTCGGATCTGGTGCAAAGAATGTAAAGAGCTTTTAAAGACTTTTGGACGGGTTGCAAAACAGCAGTATACTGCTCCCGTTATACTAGGCTCACTTTCGGAGGGCATTTTGATAGTAGGTTCTAATCCCTCTAATCCCTTTTGAGTGGTTATGGTTCTTTTTTTTTCCTCCGTGTCTTATATCCACCCATTTTCAACTCCTCTCCTTTTCCCCACTTCCCTATCTCCTTAACTATCCCCTCCTTCTTCTAGGACACATTTACAATAGGTCATTTTGATCATTGGGTATTTTACTTGTGCTAATGACAAGTACACGTCCTCAACCTAACCTAACCTGAGACATTAATTCCTTATTTTATGTAATTACATACATACATAATTGATCATTATAACCCTTCAGTTAGGATTACGACCTAGCTTCTCACACCACTTATGTTGTGTGTGTTTATTATATGCATGAGTGGCAGGACCTACAGTTTAAAGTCGACACCGAACGACAGATTTTTGAGAAACTTTTCATGGCAATTTTATTTACTCTTAGAAATCTGCTGAGGTAGGCGCCGAAGAATTATTTTTTCGTATTTCCGTTTTGATGTCTGACCTGGGGTTTTAACCGCGTCCTTACTTCTACTAAGCCCACAAACTACCTATTAGACCACGACAACTTCCGAGGTGGAATAAGTTTCAAAGAAGTTAAGAAACTTCAAATCATTTTATGTAATTTTTCCCAGAATAAAAACTCTCAAAAACAGCAGAAGGACACATCGAATGTATTGTATTGGGTAATTAAAAAAACTTCATATTCAACAAACGTACTGTAGCGATCCTCTAAATTCCTAGGCGATTTTAACATGTGTCAGAAACAATAACCCATAAAAAACTAAAATGCATCATTTAAAATCTGTCACTAAATCACTTATGCTTCGTTGAAAACATAAAATCTATTTTCATTTCCATTGTTCAATAAAATTTAAAAGCGTAATTTAATAGAAATAGTCAATATCAATATTTTTATTATCATAATTTTGTCTTTATGCAGAGAAGTAACAATAATAAATATTGCGTTTTGTTAAACTCGGTTGATTTTGTTGACAGCATATCCATTTTATATTAGTAGTATTCTGTAAAAAAGAAAATAAACATTTTAATTTAAATAAATTATTATAAATAACAGCAAATTAACGAATATAATTAATTTCAGGCGTGTTTTAAACACTTGATAAATCATTCACATTTGTTCAGATGTCCCTATCAATAAAATATCATCATAATTTACATGCAACTTATTAACAAATGAAAGTTAATTTGCACTTACCATTTTCATTAACAGAAAACTTTCAAAGAGTTTTTCTTGCAAACTGCAATAGAAAAAAGAATAATTAAGACTTCTAAAAATAAAAACTCTAGAATGCATTTAAAACATAATCAGTAATTTTCAAATAATGATAAATCGTTCATAAGATAATCAGTTGTCCCTATCATTCGTGTCATCATAAATAATCTTATAAAGTAATTTCATTCAATAACACTTACTTTGGAAAATTTCATCCGCAGGAAATGATAATGTTTACTACATTTCAACGAAATCTACAAAAAATAAAAAAGAATTGTAAATCTTTCAAATCTGAATTTAGTATTCAAATATTTTATTTTAAAGGAGGATTTCAGTAATTAAAAATATTTATGATAAATCATTCATTATATCTCAGATGTCCCTATCGAAAGTATCATCATTATTTTGCAAGCAATTCATGGAGGTTTATTTAAACAAAGATGTTAATTACCTTTGGAGAGAAACCAGCGCTCAGATTGCCTCCTGCTTTGAACTCTTTTCACATAATTGCCAGAATTTGATGTAAGAAATCACCACTTGTGGGAATAAAAGTCAGAAGCTTCAGCTCATTGCCATATTTTCATTAAACTATAAAAAAGAAAATTTTTTATTAGCTTTCAAATATAAGCTTTTAACACGTTTTTACATGTTGGCACATGAAAATCAGTTACTAGAAAATTATTTTGATAAATCAGTCATTTTAATTCAGATGTCCCTATCAAAAAATATCATCACTTTCTCTTATCGTTATTCCTACACAAAAATATATGATACATACGCAACGCTTCTTACCTTAAACATTTTAGACAAACCCACGTGCCAGCTCAGTATAAACGTGCCATTACATATTGAATTAAACGAGAAATACAGATGTTAACTTTGCTACCTATGGCAAAATGTCAAAAGAACATTCCTGCAAAGTTAACAAAGTTGATCTCATTGAACATGGCGTATTGAAATCAAATCAAGACAGAGTTGCAAAAGATTGCATAAAATGTTCAAAAACAAAAATTCTAAATACATACTAAACACAGATACAACTTAATGCTGCCAAGCAATAATGCAAACACACATTTTTGTTGATTATAAAACATTAAACATTTCAATGCGTGTGTCTTCCAGCAATCTGCGCAAGTGTTCTATATTTACCTAACTACGTCATCCTTTTTTATTCCATTTCTTAGTAATAACAGGTAATAAATTGTAAAAATGCCGGTATAACAATGTTATATATTCTTCACAGAACAGTACTCGCTAGCTTGTCACCTCTTCAGTAACCCGCATATTTGATTATAATGCAGCACATGTTCAATTATTTCAAAACGATCAGCAACTTCCACACAATTATTTCATTTCAGAATAATATTTTTTCTTTTTAAAAAATCTTTTAGCGGACTTAACCAGAGAGGTCAAAGAACGTGCGTCCTACAGAAACATTACAAACACTGACTAATTTTTTATACCTTTCGCTCATAAGTATAATAAAAAGTTATAGTTTATAATAATCTAATATTATAAATTATAAGCCTTATTAGCTACTATTAGGTTATTATTAAATATAAAGTTAAAAATTGACTGACCTCTTATTAAATAAAAGATATCCTGTTATGTGCATAGGATATTACCCTCCAGATTATCGCGTTAGGTGTATCGAGCCTAAGTTATGTACCATGTAATAGCTTACGATCCAGTCTACACGATTCTTATCTTCAACTGCTACTGGTGTTTATCTCTAAAATCAAATAGGATAAAGGCTTAATGGTTGAAATATGAAAACGAAAAACAACAAGAATTTACCGTACAAAAGTAACTGGTATAAGTTAATTCCATCAGTATTTTTTACACTTTTTATAATAAGTTAACTATGGACAGTATAAACAAAATTGTGACCAGTAACACCGGTACTTCATTTTGATTCATATAGAATACGTAGGCAATCCAATTAATAGTAGTTTATTATTCGTAATTGTTAAAAAGATCAAATTAGGTTATTTTTGTACCGTATTTACTGCCACAAAAAGTGTCCTACAGAAATTTATAATTTTTTCTTAATAACAATAATATGTACAATTTTTACAATAAAGCATCCTATAAAATAAAATTTATTGTGCTTAAATAAAACTGAATTTTAATTGTCTTCCTGTGATTCTCATTGTATTTTTGACGTCCCATTTTTATTACTTTACAAATAAGCTCTGGCAACCATGATGATTGAACGTACACGTCAGAATTGTCACAGAAAATATAAACTTGACAGTCGCAAAATTATATATTTTGCTCATCTCGCCGTAAAACTTGTAATATTTGATATTTAGACAATTTTTCTGATCTCATCTGAGGAAAAATTTATTAAAACATTAACTGAAGTAAATGACAATTTAATGTCAATGGAATTGCAAATACGATGAGTGGTAGCAATGAAGAAAGAGACGCCAAAAATGCATTAAATGTGCAAAAACGGACAGAAAAAGCCAACAATGCAGTAAATGAGACTAATAAAAGTATTGGAGCAAGTTATGGAGTTGATGATTTGGTGAAATATGTGACTCTATATGTACGAAATCCTATAGTTCTGAGTGGTGTGGTGCTGCCATTCATACCTCTATATTTAGGGGCATTTTATTTGTGGATCGCCGTGTACGGTGTTGAAGAACACTATGAAGCGGGTCTCGTCGCTATTGCAGCGATCGCATTTGTTCACGTTTTAACACTGTTATGTTGTTACTGGAGTGTACATGTATTAGCATTTTTGAATTGTCGTCAGGTTAAAGTGCCAAAAGTTGGTGTTTTGGCGAAAGTAGTTCCCACAGCGAATAATGGCTCATCGGAAATGGTAATGATTCGACAAACAGTCTTGGAAGATGGCAAAGAAATGTATTATTTTCTGTTTCAAAAAACTAAATATATATGGGATGAAGAGAAGGCCACGTTTAGAGGTATTGAATTTCCTGTAAATGAAATTTTACAACATTATGCCAGATCACGTGGTCTTGAAACGGAAGCTGCGGTTACGTTAGCTCAGAAAACCTATGGAAATAACCAAATGGAAATGGTGGTACCGGAATTTTTCGAATTGTTTATCGAGAGAGCAACCGCGCCGTTTTTTGTATTTCAAATATTTTCTGTTGGTCTCTGGTGTTTAGACGAGTATTGGTATTATTCCCTGTTTACATTGTGCATGCTAATTGTATTCGAATGTACTTTAGTGCAACAACAATTGCGTAATATGTCCGAAATCCGTAAAATGGGAAATAAACCATATCTGATAAATGTCTTTCGGCAAAACAAATGGAGACAGTTGGTATCAGATCAATTACTACCAGGGGATTTAGTTTCAATTACAAGATCTTATAATGATAATATTGTTCCGTGTGATCTAGTATTACTGCGTGGAAGTTGTATTGTAGATGAAAGCATGTTAACTGGTAAGAATCTTATTAACTTGAATACACAATAACAATTAACTTCTTTTAGTTATGAAATATATTATGATTGAAGATTTAGTATTTGAGTCATGTGATTTAAGTGAGTGATTAAATGCGAACTTACTAAATATATCAAATCAAATCATAAAAAAAACATTATTTTCTTTTGCTAAAATAATTTTTTAATAATACAATATAAATGCATCGTAATCTATTAAAAGTGTTTTTAGTGCAATTTTTAATTGACTTCCTTCCATTCAATTGTAAACAATCTATAGCAGTAACCATCTTTTGAAATAACAATCAATAAGAGCTTTTTTCCATGGTATATTTAATTTATAATCTTGGTTTTAGGTGATTAAATTAGTTCAAGATATATTATCAGATAAAGGCTTATAATTGAAATTATTTTGTGTTTAAATATTAACTATAAATTATTCTTAATAAAAACAATTTCATCAATTTTTTTTCCTAAAATTTCACTTAATGAAAAAATACATAGTGGGAAAATGTTTTGTGTTTTAAATTTTACTCCAGGTGTTTAAATATTTTTTTTAATTTAGTGAAACTTTTTATTATCCCTACTCTGGTTGAACTAATATTGATTGCTCTTTTAATTCATTTTCATGGTGTTGGACAAGAACAAATTGTTTTTATTTTCTTAGAGTTAAGACTTGAACACTTATTGTTATTTCAATCAACAATAATTTGTCGCCCACTAATCCCTCTCAGTTTTCCAAAAACCCTTTAAGGTATTTTGAGGCAATGTATTGTACAAATAGTAGTTAGAAAAAAAACTTAGTTTAATTTAAATTTGTACTTAAAGATTTATAACATTTCCTATTATTAATTTTATAGGCGAATCTGTACCACAAATGAAAGAATCGTTGGAGTCACTGGATAATCTTAATACTGAACTAGATGTTGAAGGAGACGGAAAGCTATTTATTTTATTCGGAGGCACTAAAGTAGTACAACATACTGCTCCTAGTAAAGACGCAATGAGAGCTCCAGATGGGGGCTGTATTGGTTACGTAATTCGCAATGGTTTTAACACTTCACAAGGAAAACTATTGAGAACTATTTTGTTTGGTGTGAAACGTGTGACTGAAAATAATTTAGAAACTTTTGCTTTCATTGTATTTTTAATGATATTCGCTATTTCTGCCGCTTCGTATGTTTGGATTAAAGGCAGCGAAGATCCCGAAAGAAATCGTTATAAATTGTTTTTGGAATGTACCCTCATTTTAACATCAATTATACCACCAGATCTGCCAATTGAATTAACTCTGGCGGTAAACACTTCTTTAATGCAGCTTTCAAAATTATTTGTATTTTGCACTGAGCCTTTCCGCATTCCTTTTGCCGGCAAAGTTCAAATCTGTTGTTTTGATAAAACTGGTACTCTGACATCAGATAATTTAATGGTTGAAGGTGTAGCAGGATTAAGAGATGATGGTGCTATAGTACCAATGGATAAAGCAGATGATAGCACTATTCAAGTATTAGCGACATGTCACTCATTGGTTATGTTGGAAGACGGATTAGTCGGAGATCCTTTGGAAAAGGCAACATTAACGGCTGTAGATTGGAATCTGACTAAACAAGAGAGCGTTATTCCCAAGCGTGGAAAATTAAAACCTCTTCGTATATATCAGCGATTTTATTTTTCATCGGCTCTTAAACGAATGTCTGTCTTAGCTGGTTATTTGTCTTCATTCAGTAATGAAGTGAATTACATTGGGACTGTTAAGGGTGCTCCAGAAGTATTGATGAAAATGCTTAAAGATGTACCAAAAAATTATGAAAAGGTAAGTTAAGAATAATAGTTATTCACTTTACCTAACAATTTTTTCTTTTTTTAGACGTTCTTAGAGTACTCCCGTCGTGGAGCAAGAGTTCTAGCTTTGGGCATAAAAGAATTTGGTTCCTTAAGTAACCAACAAGTCCGTGAACTTAAACGAGAAGACGTTGAATGTGATCTTACATTTGCTGGATTTGTTATAATTTCTTGCCCTATGAAACCTGATTCAAAAAGTGTGATAAAGGAACTTATTCAAGCCTCTCATAAAGTGGTTATGATAACTGGTGACAATCCATTAACGGCATGCCATGTTGCTAAGGAACTTCGTTTTACACGAAAGAAGCTGCTGGTTATTTCGCCCTCTCAGAAAAAGCTTGGCGATTGGCAATGGATTTCGATTGATGGTGAAACCGTATTTAGCTTAGATGCCAACTTGAAGGATATTCTCGCTGACTTTGATTTATGTATAACCGGCGAGGGTTTACAATATCTTAAAGACTATCACCATAAATACATGCTAGATATTTTACCACGTATAACTGTGTGTGCCCGGTTTGCACCCAAACAGAAAGAATATGTAATTACAACATTAAAACATCTTGGGTATTGTACTTTAATGTGCGGTGACGGAACAAATGATGTAGGCGCTCTTAAGCATGCGAATGTTGGTGTATCATTACTTTCTAATGCCCCAGCGAGGCGAAATGCCAATACTGCCCTTACTACAACTGGTAATATTGAAAACGCCGCAAACGTAACTACTGTTGCTACAAATACTGCCAATCAAAGGTTAAGTGGTCGAAATGCACAAACAGGACTGTCTAATCGACCACAAAATCATGCACTATCTCCGCGAGAACGCGCTCTTCAACAAAGACGGGAACAACTCACGCAAACACAAGCACGTTTGCAATCAGTATTGCGAGAAATTGACGAAGAACAGGTTTCGGTCGTTAAATTAGGTGACGCTAGCATTGCAGCACCATTTACTAGCAAGTCATCATCAATTATGTGTGGTATTTATCTTACAATCATAATGTTAATAAGGTATTAGAAATATGAAATTTATATGTTACAGTAAATCATATCATAAAACAGGGACGTTGCACTTTAGTTACTACATTGCAAATGTTTAAGATTTTGGCTTTGAACGCCCTAATATCGGCATATTGTCAATCTGTACTGTATATCGATGGTGTAAAATTCAGTGATACACAAGCCACTCTTCAAGGTTTATTCATTGCCGCCTGTTTCTTGTTTATTACACGTTCTAAAGTAAGTAAAAATTACATGAAGAGAAATTTATTTGAGAATAGCGTCATTTTAATTGATACTAATTTTACATTCTTTTAGCCTTTAAAGACATTGTCAAAGACGGCACCTTTACCAAATATATTCAACTTTTATACCGTAACTACAATTTTGTGCCAATTTGCGGTGCATTTTACCGCTTTGTTTTACCTAACGCAAGAAGCAACAGCTAGAGCACCTCCAAGGTAAAAAAAAATATTTTGAGTTCTTGTTATTATTTGTTTTTTAATGTATCTTATCCAAAAGCAGAGAAGGTAAAGTTAAATTGTACATCGATATGGATGCTGAAGAAAAACAAAAGTTTGAACCAAATATCATTAACAGCACAGTTTACATTATTTGCTTGGCATTACAAGTTTCCACATTTGCAGTAAACTACAAGGTATGTTGATGTATTTTTAAATTTTAGTGTATCATAATTTCAATAAGTATTTTCTATTTCAGGGTCATCCATTCATGGAAAGTTTGCGCGAAAATCGTTTACTGATGTATTCAATTCTCGTATCTACTCTTTTGGTCATTATGTTAGCGCTAGGCTTATCGCCTGATCTGACCAACACCTTTGAAATCGTTGATTTCCCAAGTGATGTAAGTTAAATATGTTTTGATAAAAAGAAGTTTCCTGTATTTTTATGTTGTGTGTCAAAATAATAGAATAATTATTATTTTTCATTTTTCCAGTTCCGTAAAATATTAATATATGTTTTATTGGCCGACACAATAGCTGCATATGTTGCTGATAGAATATGTTCATTCCTTTTTGGCGAGACTAGGCGAAAATCAAAAGTGTTGAGTTGTTAAAATTACTAACTGTATTGTTAGTATTATTCTCACAACTCAATTAGCAAAAAAAAATATGTATTTAAATTCTAGTAATCCATGGATGTTAATCTATTTTAGTTTTTAATCTAATTATTTAAATACTTGATAATTATTTTTGGAAATATTGGAACATTTTTTCAAATAGTTAACTCTTAATAAATGAATATTTATACATTTTATATTTTTCATTTGTGCACGTGGTTATTATACGTCATTAATTACATTCTAATACGAGAATTTCGTAAAATTTAATACATAAATGTCAAATACAATTGATTTATAGAAGTATTCTTAGTTTTCCTTTATAAAATTTAAAATTAGTTTTTACTTACAGAAAAAAGGTGTATGAAACTACATTAATAAATTACCAATGCGATGTTCGCATCTGTATGTATGTGTGTTAAAGAGCAGGCAATGTATGAAATTTTAATGTTGTTTATTTATTTATTTATATTAACATAAATATATAAATGTAAATATATAGAACAATTTATATTATTGCTATGAATTTATATTTTTTTTTCTTAAAACTGATGAAAGAATAAATTTAAAAAGTATTTTTTTTAACTGTTTACGTTGTTTCGTTAGGTTTTGATGTTGTTGCAGTAACTACCATAGGTGTTGTTTCATCTATTTTCGATTCTTCCAATTGCTTGAATTGTATTAAAATCACCAAATATGTTGTAACGGCTGAAAATATCTAGAAATACATCGTAAAAAACCAATTTAAATTCTAAGTTTATTGCAACTTAAAACAAATTAAAAAGGAAAACAGTGTTTATGTGAAGATAAGCATGAAATAATTTATAAAAAAAATGAATTATTATTCACGTAATTCCCCATAAGCAATTGCAGGTATAAAAAGAATTTGTTAAAATTGTTAATTTTCACAATTCCCTAATTTGGCCGATATTGTTTTCACATTCGCCGTGAATTGTGTTTGTAGTTTTATTCCAGTTTCTTTATTTCTTCTATTCAGTTTATTAGACATATATATTGTTGTACAAATATGCCTTAAATTTTATTAATAACAAAAGTAACAAGAACTATGTTTGACATACATATGTATGTAACTTATATGCAAATTACTTTTCCTCTTACCTTAAATAACGTTGAATTGTCAATTACGAAGAAGCCGTAAGCGGTAAAATATATTTGCTGTTTAATACTTTTTGTTAAAAATTTATCCACCTACAATGAAATCAAAAAATTCATTAATAAACGATTTTATTGTTGTTTTTAGGTTTTACTTTTACATACAATATTTTGATACTCCTTGCAATTTCCATAAACTCGTGCCAAAATTTGTGAAGTTCCATTCGCCTAAAGAATGAAAAGTAATAACAATTTGATATTTATGAAGATGTATTTCAAAGTGTATCAATTATTCTGATTGTTATGTACAAATATCTTATAAATATATATTTTATGTCTCTTTTAAGAATTGTTTTTCTCAGATTATTGTTACAGTAATGGTTCGATTATGAATGGCAACAGTTTAGTAGACATTTGCAAAACTTCGATCTATAATCGACAATTATTTAAGATTTCTTAAAGGGCGATCAGAGTTTGGAAATATTTATGGAAATAAATAACCACTTTTACCTTTTCTAAACATTTATTTATTTATTTATTATTTTTTTTTTTCATAAGATCAGATTTGTTGAAATATAATGCAACAAAGTCCGACTCAAAATATTAAAATATTTGATTCAGTTTATCTTAACATTCTTGAAAGTGTACACTAATATTTCCTTCAAAATTGTTTTTTCGTATTATTTATCTCTTTTTCGTAAATATATAAAACTAAACTAAACTATATCATATTCTATATGTAAATAGTTTTACTAAAACTACATAAATAAAATAAAATTTAAATTAAAATTTTAATAAAAAAAAAAAACAATAAATATAAAAAATATTCATTAAATCACTGTGCTTCAAACAACAGATGAATATCAAAAACCAAAAAAAAAATTCAAACATCACTGAAATGGACACATAAAGGACACTTTTGTTTCTGATTACATCTTCACACCTGTGAGCTATATCTGCCACGAGTTTTTCACATTTAGCATGTCCCTCTTTCAATTTATTTTATTAATTTCAATTTATTTTAATTTATTTTATTATTATTTTATTGATGCCAAGTAAATTACCCCAAACTATAATGCTGCCATCGTTGTGTTTCACTGCTTTCTATGTGAACCGAATAATGAACTCTTGACCATAGGAAACTGAAATGGAGACAGCATCAAGAAGATAGGTCATTAAAAGTTACATAGTTACTGATCTATATGTAAGAGAGCCATAGGTTCCAAATGGAGAATGACTTCCAAAACGACACATTGGCTCTACAGCAGCGTAATTACACTCATACTAATTTATACTTTATTAAGGGAGAGGAAATGCTACGTTAGAATATTTCAAAAGCTTTTAAAGAATATGTATGTTATTTTGGGATAAGCGATATAAGACCAATGTAAACAATACTTCATCCAATCAGTTTGGATTTGTGTTCGATATAAAGTGGCACTTGTGGTGATTGTCGCCTGTCTATGGACTGAATGGATCGATCAGAGTCACAAATCGTATAATCAGAGAATACTCGCTTTACGCGAAGTTATTTCACAGGAAGCCTAACATATCATTCGCAACCAAGTACATCACCTTGGTACCAGATCGATTTTCTTTGTGAAGATATCCAAGAGGAATTATTGCAACACGGATGACTCTAAGCATTGAGATAGGATGGATAGATTTAAATATCTTTACTGATTAAATTAACATGCAAGGACCATCCTGGAATTATGTTTATAATTTTGTTCACGTTTTAACATTTTGTATTCAAGATCATAACATCGAGAATTATTTCAGGAAACATATCTTTTAGTTTAGGTTTTTTAATGATATTGATATGATATGTTTGAACATCTTCAGAATACTTTATTTTCCTAGTATTACGAATATAAAAAATGCAATAATGTTTGAAGAAGTGTCTCTATATACGTCTGGAAGGCTATACACATTTTCAAAATTATGACAGCGGTGCCACAGCCCAAAGAAAGTAAATATTTAATTGTCTATATGTTCAAAATTGTAAGGGTCTCTAAGTTCGAACCGAAAAGCACTAGATTTAATGTAAAGCTTTACCCATAGAAAAGCGTTACATCGGTCAATTTAGTGCGACACCTCGTGAACAAACTAAAACAGTTTTGTATGTCTGTAGAACCGTAAAAATTTAAGTTTCAAATTTGGTTTATTCAACCTCGTAACAAGTCATATCACTGACGAAAAATTAAGCGGTATTGCATAAATAGTTGTGGTGCTTCCATACATAGTAAATATTGATATTTTACCATTTTGAATAAGATTTTGTGGTCAAATCTGTCAATTAGTGGGCGTACCACCACCCATTCGTAATAAATATAAATTTTTCTAATACAAACAACGATATGTTGTTTCTTATAATACGATTTTCGATAATTCTATGAAGGTTTTATTCCGTGCATAAGCGTTAATAATACGTTAAAAAAATCGTCTTTCTTTGTCAGGTTTTTCTTTTATTTGCTTCATTAATTTTAAATTTTTATTTGGTAGGGCCACCATTTTTTTTCCAAGGTCTGCCAGACAAAATTATACAAGCGACAGCGTATCTAATTAATAATCATTACTATACAATAAATGCTTTTTGTTTTGAGTCGTTGTTCTGTTGGAAGCCATGTATATGATTCTGCAGAGATGCAATCTAATTCGATAACCAATAGATTCTTCAAGAGCCCTTAAATTATTTGTTAAAATATCCAAATATTTGTATTGATCCGTTATCCTATCGATAAATATTAACGTTACCAAGCCGAATTTGGTCTTACAGCGGGCTCAGAGCGCCACTACAGTGCTTAAATGTACTTGACATGCGTACAGGACTCAGTTTCATGTTTGGTTTTATTTAAACCTTTTCATAGTCATTCGATCAATTAATGACGAATTTATGTTTATCCGAAAAAATAATGGCATTCCAGACAGTTACACCATATTTTTCATTCCCCTTTGCAAAATGGCTTTAGTATTTTTATGTACGATTTTTCCTAATATTTGGCCGTGATATTCGTTATTGTACAGCAAGCGCCCTACGGTCGAGGGTTGCAAATCTTTCCGCTCTCGATTCCGATTTAAGTTGTGTATTTTTGTAGCACTCAATTTTTAATTATTTTTTGAAAGTTCGCCTTATTTTCATGCTTTTGTAATGTAGCAGGTTTTCACAATTTCTCAGATTAATTTCTTGTCTTTATAAATTATTTTTTGCAATTAATATTTTTTTATCTTTTTTTGTATGCTTAAAAATAAAATAAAAACACGCATTATAAATATTTCTTTAAAATTTCGGGAGTTATATGCTTACTTTTGTGTCATTAATTAGACTGTTATTATACTAAAATTAAGCAACGGACCGTTAATTTGTAACTCTTAATTGAAGATCAGAGGTCAAACAATTGACATGATGTATAAAGTTAAATAATTTTTTTCTAATTAAATTAAATTAAAGATTAATTAAATTAAAATTAATTTAAATTAAATGCCTTCTAATGTATAATTTTTTTAGTGATAAATTGTATGTAGTTCCTTATCATGTTTTGGTCTTATTTGAAAATTTAAATATTGAGAAATTTTAAATTGCGTAAAATTGTGTGTATGTGTGTGAACAATTAAAAATCAATTTCTGAAATGAATTGAATGTGTCCGATGCATTGTTTTAGTATACTAAAACCTTTATTCGCATAATTTCCTTACGAGTAGATTTTAGTAAAATTAAAAACGAGTAATTCGATTGCCTCATTCGAATATATTGATTAGCTTGGTTACCAATTTATTTGGTTTTTAGAAAATATAACATCATTAATTTACTTTTTTTTTTTGCAAATTCGAAAACATGATTTTATAATTAAATTTTGTTTATGGAAGAAATGATTCAATAAAGATCGTAAAACTTAGTTTTCAATTCAATTTAAAATAAGTTTTAATTATTTAAATGAGATTAATCTTATAAAATTCATTCTTACTTCATTTGTGGCTTGTCCTGCGCATCGAGATAGCAACGCCAACATTGCTGTATGCAGAAAAAGAAGAGTGAAACATATTTGGAGAACATTTGCGGACATATCGCGTTGTGTTGTTATTTGTACGAATAAATTATATGTGGTTGTAGTAATGGAATAAAATGCATAACCCATGTAGACGACCAATATAAGGCTACAACTTTCATTAATGGTTTTAAAAAGACGCAGCAATTTGTTGTACATACGAAATGCAAAAAGGGAATCATCTGGAAAATTTTCCATGGGAGGTGCTGAGCTCAATATATTGCCTTGTCGGTGTTGTTTATTGCCTAATCGCTGAATTCGTTGCCTTATTTTGCCCTGCTGCTCTTTGTACGTGTAACCTTGTATGATAGTATTTAAGTAAGCAAAACGAATTGCAATAATTCGCAAAAGAATCGAAGCGTATACAATAAAGATAGAGGATAAGCCATTTTGTATTGAATAAAATCCAATTAGAATGTATGAAGAAACTGTTAATGGTTCATCAATGGCCAAAATTTTTAAAACTATTATATATCCTTGAAATATCACTATAAGTATGATAAACTTAATAGCGAATCCACAATTATTAACAACATTAATCGAAAATCGACGATTAATCTCTTCATCGACCTTGAGGATATCATTCAAAATTTTTAAAAATGATTTTGAGTTTTTCGAGCATATGAATACAGTGGTAGTATATGTTACGATACACAATAGAATTTCAATCCAATAGTTAATATTGTCGGTTTCCCTGTATGAATAAAAGAGTTGTGTTGAACCATTCGAAAATAAATTGTAAAGATTATAAATTGTCATCACGTGTACAATAGTGTGAGCAACAATCGTATAGATGCGGCGAAAGATACTGGGATAACCAAGTTCATAAGCAGACAAAGTTTCATAATACGGTAAAAGACCTGTCATCTTAAGTATATACAGTATACTGGTAATATCATTCAAAAATGTATTAGTTTCAGCATTATTTAAATTGTTCATATACTCAGTGGATGGACTATGTGTTGGCCTACGATGTATCGACGTCGGTTTAACTTTTTGCTCATTCATATTGATAGACCAAGGTCCAGGGCACATTTCGTTTTCCGCTAGATAAAATGAATTCCTTTTTGAACTTTTTTTTTTGCACAATATTATCGAATTAAAGTAGTTTACATTTATTTGACGCGATTATTTCTGCTTAACTAAAAGAGTAAAAACACTATGAATAACACCTTTAATACACTAATAATGTGATGTCATGTAAAATTGTCTTTTAAGCAAATTAATTTTTTATCTGTAAAATCTTCTTTTACAAATATAATGAAAATAATTTAATGGCAATGAGCCATAAGCAATTCAATTATTAATTTATGCATGTTACTACATTTAATTTATTATCTAACATAGGTACAGCTAACTCTTTTGGTTAAACAGTGCGTCCTCGATTATCCCAATCTAAGAAAAGTCTAGTCTTTTGCAATTACTGAAAAGTTGCAATAATCGATCATTGTTTTTTTAAATTATTTATTGTACTTGAAAACAATAAATAAAACTTCATAAATTTAAATATGTAACTTTATAACTTTAAATAAAATGCTGCGAAAAAGAATAAAACAAAACAATAATCTCACTGAAAAAAATGGGTGTCAGGTTTCAACATAGGCGTAGTACCCAAGTGTTATAACGCAAATATTTTCTTCTGCGTTTCAGTGTAAGCTGCAAGAGATAAAACAAAAGTATAAAGGAGCAGTAAAAAGTTTTTGAGACATCATTGACGTGTAGGAATTTTTTTGAATTAGTTTTCTTGTCTAAATAGGATCCCTCTGGCAAATCTACGTTTCTGAACAAGGAATGCAAAAGAAAAGTAGCAATATAAATTAAAAAAAAAAATACTACGGGCAAATTTTTCCCTAACATACTCAATAGTGTTGAGATCAGGGGACCGTGCCGGTGTTTGGAATAGTTTTGAACAATTATGCATAGACGTCCTTCGTTGTCCTGGTAGAAACAAATGTGTCCAACTTATCGGCGCTTTGTTTCACATTTTGTTTTAAAATGCTCAAATATTAGAATGAATCCATTTTACTCTCTACATAATGAACATACCCTACTCCAGCAATGGAAAAACATTCCCCCACCCGTACCGACACTCCCCCATGCTTGAAACTAGCCTGAGTATTGTTAGACAAAAGCTTGGTATTTACATTACGTTAAACGTAATGTTTTGCATGTGTTCCATGCAGATTAAATTTATTCTCATATGTAAGGACTACCTGTATAGGGCGTACATAGTACCAACATTGGAATAGTTTCTTTATGAATGTTTTTCAAAATTGGATAAACACTTTAATAGTATTGGCCGAAAAGTGTTAGTGTATTGATAATTGTAGATGTCATTTAAAAATGGCACCAGTTATGACTTCAAGAATTAAAACCTCTTCATTAGGGAGTTCTTCAAAACTTGTAAATTTTCTATTACAGAAGAATCCTAAAAGAAGCACCATAGCGTATAAAAATATGCAGAAAATAGAATATTATATTTATGAATTGAATGTAATCATCTAAGAAATGTCTCTGATAAAACGTCGGTAAGAAAATTGCGTCACCGTAGTCTAGTAGGTAGTGTGTTGGCTTATTAGACGAAAGGCAAGGGTTCGAATCTCCGGTCAGACATCAAAAACTAAATATGAAAAAATATTTCTTCGACGGCTTCCTCTCAGCAGAGAGGCAAAAACTCTGAGACTAAATGAAATTGTCGTGAAAAGTTTCTCAAAAATCTGTCATTCGGAGTCGATTTTAAACTGTAGGTCCCGCCACTCATTTATTAAATTAACACACACTACATAAGTGGTGTGAGAAGCTAGGCCGTAATCCTGACTGAAGGGTTGTAGTGGCCAATTATGTATGTATGGATGTAAGGAAATTGCGAATTCCTGAAAAAAATTAGATTTGTTCATTATTATGAATGAGAGGAATAAAATGCCGTAATGATGATGAGTTTCGCATAACCGTCCTTCATGAAGAATATGATATCGATTAGTTTTTTAATTTTGCAAAACGCTTATTTATCGTGAATTCGATGATTGCAATTATTTACACTTGATGGTTATTTTTCTCTTTACTTCAATATTTTCAATATTTTATTTCTTTAAATAACAACAGACTCCTAGTGGCTCACAGCTTATTTCGTATGCCCAATTCTCTATGTATGTAATTGAATCTCTTATTATTATTAATATTTTTTGTTTTTTTGTTTTTATAATGACAGATAGAAAATAAATAATTTTTATTTTTAATATTAGATTAGTTATAGTGAAAAACGTAAATAAACTTTAATAATTGGATTCACAATAAAAAACTATAGTCAAATTTACTACTAAGAATATAGTTCACGAAATAAGCAGTGTGTTGATAACACTGCACCATTAACTTTATTCATGATCTTTATTAAGAAGTATTCAACTTTAAGTGTTCAAAACCACGTCGCACTTCTTGATATAACTCTCTTTAAGAGAAAAAACTGTGAGGAAATTCAAATATAAAGATGTTGATACTGAAGTGAGAAAAGCTCAGATAATTGTATGCAAAACATCTTTTACTAAAAAACTCTTAAACTGTATAATAATGTAAAGATCAAACCCCAAATACTTCAAAGTGTTCAAACGCTTTCTTCACATCAAGTAAAGGAGCCACAGTACGTTGTTGTCACAAATTACAAAAAGCATCATTTAGAAAGAGAGCCTAAAGTAGAATGGTTATTTTTGAGTTCAAATTGCAAATCGTGAATATTATTGCTGTACAAACACACTGCAAATCGAAATGTTAATACACTGCACAACGTCCAAGTCGTTGAGGAGCTTATGGAGTTTACTGTTGTGATCTCCATGTTGGTAAGGGCGGAGTTAAGATAAATAAATTCCTTCTTTATATCGAAAGTATAGTTATCGGCCGTAATCTGGGCGCATGTCCATACTTGTCGACAACATATATATGGTGTTGCCTTAATTACTAACAGATCCATTTTAATAGACTCCCGTCTAATAGCACTAAAGGCAGTATTAACATCTCGCTTGGTACACCCTATGATGCTAATGTCGTCAGCGTACGCAAGCAACTGGAGGCTTTTTTGAAAAATTGAATCATTGCGATGCTCTCCCGCCTACCGCAGAACAATTTCTATGACGAAGTTAAAGAGGTCGCAAGGTAAGGGATCGACTTGTCTGAACCTCGCACGCTGTCAAAAGGTTCGAAGAGGTCTATTCCTACCTTGACGAATAAGGAATAAGTTAACATCATTCTGCATAGCCTTACCAGCTTTGCAGGTAAGGACCGACCATAGACATTGCGGTAAAAAGACGCTCCCATATGGGGCTATCGAAGGCTGCCTTATAGTCTACAAAAATATTTGTGTGTGGATCTTATCAAGGATTTGACGTAGTGTGAAGACCTAGACGAGTCTTAAACGGATCGAAGAGTAATGGGGAGATTTCGGTGGAAGGTGCTTATCATCTGCTTCCAGAATTGAAAAGTTATTTACGACCCTTCAATTTAATTTTGCAAACAAATAATGCGTCTGTTAATAATTATTATAAGTAATTTCATTAAAATATGGCGATAACGTAACAGACCTATTATGTGAAATATATTCATCAGCTGTTTCTTATCAACATCTTAAGAACTAATCACAAATACAATAATATGCATTATTTTGTACATGTATATATATATGCACATACATACAACGTCTGTGTATAAAAATTATTTATATTAATGAACCGAAATAGTATTCCAGTATTCATTGTAGGAAACACATCTTTCACACCAAACAAAACAAAAATAAAAATAAAAGAAAAACATGCCGGGAGCTTTAGTGATTCTGATGGGAGCTTTAAGTTTATCGCCTTTAGAAAGATATAATTATACATGTGAAACTTCATATTATAATTTTCCAAAATTTTGGACAAATTCTGGTTTGTGTCCTGCAGGCAAAATTGTGCACAATGATATTAAATTATCACTTCTATCAGAAGCTATGCAAATGAATTTGTTGTACATTGCCTCGCTACCCAAAGGTGCCATAACACACTTGCGAATACATTGGCTTCTGGAGCTGATACAATTCGAACAATTTACACAGTCTGGTGTACCAATTTATGATTTTAGCGTTTTGGATACATTCCTTACGAATTTGGATGATATTGGTATCTATCCTGTTATTGAATTCATGGGAAACTTATCAGAAGTATTTGTTAAGAATCCGAATCGAAATGATTTTCTTTGGGAAAATTTAAGTTATCAAGTTGGAAAACATTATTTAAGTAAGTAAATTATTTTTTTTTTTGTATTATTCACTAATAGAAAATGATCATAGAACTTTTCATAAAATGCGTGTAATTGTGTGCTATTTTGTGCGGGCAAGTGTGCCTTCATTCCCATATGTCTGAATGCAATAACTTTAAAGCCGGTGCTTTTTAATGATAGATGTATTAGGGATGCCAATCGGGAATGTCGAGATTTTTTAAAACTTCTTTCGGGATTGTAAATTATTACATATATTTTGTAAAGTAAAAAAAAAATTGGTTAACGATATCGCTTTTTGTTTAATAATATGTTAAATAATACGCTTGTAGTTTTTTAAATGTTTCTTGTAATAATTAAGTGATTATTCTATATCATCTGACATCGAATTGATCGAGAATCCAAATTCCATTGTTAAAAAGTTAAACACTGTGACCAAAGGATATGAAAGCCTTATAAAATCTATTAATAGAGGTGTTGATTTATATACTCTTGTTTGTATCAGGAGGTGGTAGAAGTGAATATTTACATCCTGCATATATGTAGCTATTTTGTAATCGCTTTATCCACAAGCGTAGATCACGAAAGATGTTTCTCTTAAAAACAAATGAAATTTTTAATAAAATAAACGTTTTTAATTTTTTGTTAGAGAAAATCTCGAAATCATGGATTATTTCGGGATTTTGAATATCGAATTATAATAAAAATCTCCGGGATCTGGATTTCGAAATCCCGTATCTCTGGATTTTTAAAAATTACTTCTGTTTGGCATCCCTAGTATGTAACCACACGATACTTTTACTGTTTATAGAAAGAAAAGAAAATTGATGTTCATTATATTATTTTAAGTCTTATAATACATTCATATGTATAATAACAAATTAGTTATTATTATGGACATTGTTCATTAATATGTTCGTATGTAAATATGTCTAAGAGTGAGAGACATACATATATTCTAATGCATACATCTACTCTTACGAGTATGCACGTTAAGTGAGAAATTTGTTTATGAAATTTTACACAATGAGAAAAAAAATAAAAAATTAAATTCATCCAAGTAACTACATAGTCTTGAAGTCGCCATAATCTGGTAGGTAGTGTGTTGGCTTATTAGACGAAAGCCCTGTCAGCAGGTTTCTGGCAAAAACTCTGAGAGTAAGTAAAATTGCCATGAAAAATTTCTCAAAAATATGTCGTTCGAAGTCGACTTTAAACTGTAGGTCCCGCCACTCATATATAAAACCAACACACACAACATTAGTGGTGTGAGAAGCTAGGCCGTAGTCCTAACTGAAGGGTTGTAACGACCAATTATGTATGTATGTATGACGTTTATGTATCAATAACAATAATTTCAAGTACAATTTGCTGCTTGAGACAGACGCCGGAATGAGAACTTATACACCAACGGAACAGCAGAAAAAGCAACCGATTAACATGTCCAACCTTTGCGCTACTAATCAATTTGCAATAAGTACATTCGGCAAAAAAAAGTTAAGTCTTATTTGTAGCGATAACAGAAAGAATTTCATAGTAGCCGACGAACGTTATATATCCCCATTATTGTTTAAGAGTTAATATTTATCTACACAAACTATTTGGTAGTTTTGGTATTATCAAAATTTTTATTATACATAAAAGCGATGAATGTATTAATAATTTGAGGTGCGTAAACAACAATATAGGTTATTATAAATTCAATGGAATCACACTAAACAATCCATTAAAATTACGAAACATGACGTAGTATTCAATTTCATTAAAACCGAGTTTTACAACTAATTAGATATAATCCAACGACTCTTGTTTGAAATGAAAAAAGTTCAACAGTTCGGCACTTACAGATATTTAGTGCGAGAATGTCCAAAGTAGCTTAGAGAGCTGACAGAAACCCATTGAGTATTTATTCCAAAAGCATAACTGACAGACCCTGATGCTATATTTTACTCAACTTTTTCATTATGGCGTGCAGTCAAACATCTTAAAAGACGCTTGTCTCTGATGAAATTAAAAAATTTTTGATCTTGTAAAGGTTATATATACATACCCTGAACATATTGTTACTTGTTGACTGTTTTAAAAACGAGTGTTTCCTGTAGATGATGTAACAAAAGAAGTTTGTGCTGTTTGAGAAAATTATTGTGGTTATCCTGAAACCAACTAAGCATATGTAGTCTTCAACTTTAAAAAAAGTTGG
>QOCX01000262.1:217306-232761 GCA_005959815.1 Sarcophaga bullata
GAAACCATAGGTTTCAAAGATGAAAGAACTTACAATTGTACACTACTTTGTTGTATAAAAATTTATTATAATATTATTATTATATTATTATTATAATTATTTATTATTATTATAATTTTATAAAACGATGAAATTCATATCCTTCGCTCCGAACAGAAGAACATTCGCAAAGAGTGATATTTCAGAGAGTTCATCAAATTTGATGTAATTTAATGGTAATCGTTTCTTTCAGTTGATGGTAATCGTTTCTTTCTTGTGCCCGAAGGCCGCAAGTGGCAATCAAAATATAAATGTGCTAAATGTTGTTCTTCTATGTACATATCACCAAAGGATATAGCTACAGCTTCAGAAGCTATCATTACATGGCAATTTGTAAGGTTTTTATTGGTGTACTTTAAGGTTAGAAATATTATCTTATTCCCGCCCACTTTTGAAATTATTTACAGATTTTTGATTTGAGAATTCTAATAAAAATTCAAATTTAAATATTTTAAAAACAAGACACATGCCTAACAAAAATTTTGGAGTTTTGTTTTTTAAAGTTCGTCATTATTATTTCTAGGCCTTTTTGCACCATGTAATAAAAATTTGATGTGAAAGGGTTAATCAACTTGCATTAGAAATTTGTCTATTTCAATTCAAAATGGAGCTCGGGAAAGGTTTTTAACAAAATTAAGAAAAACAGCAAATGCTCATGGCACACCCTTTAAACACCATGTAAGGAAAATAAACCTTGAACCTATATATATATTCTTACGTTTTAACCTTTTAAAAATAAAACTAAACTTGAGTTCAGATCTATTTAAATTCTTTATTATTCATACAATTTTGTGTGCCACTGTTAATAACTTATTCTAACAACAACAATTGCTTTACTTGTTATTCCTTTTGTTTATGCCCTTTGCGATAAACAATAACAATTGTTACACAATTGTTCTGTAGATCTTTGTAACGGAGACCTTCAAACCGCGATTGCTTTTTTCACACGCACAGCGTCTTCACAATACTGACTGAACTTTAACTCTAACTACTCCATGCTTTGTCTTGCCTTTTATACAGCAACGTAAACAGTCAGATGAAGGTTCTTGTTTACTTTTATTTATGCTTTCTTGTTTGCTGTTAGTGTATCTTGTTTACGTTCGTCCTTACAGTGTTGTTTACTTATCCCTCATTCGTAATAGCATTATTGTTGCTATATTTTTGTTTATTTGTTAATCAAGTAAACAAGTCCGTTGCTTTGTTTTTGTTGCTTTTGTTTAACATTTTAATGTTAAACGATGTTACACCATTTCCATTTTCGTAACAATATAATAAATCTTGGATATAGTCATCAACACTGAGACAAGTGACCGACTAAATACTGTGACTGCTCTTGTTGGGTTATGTCTCAAATATTAGATACGAGTATTTAATAAGAAAAACTTAAATATCTTAATAATCTGCACTGGGAACAATTAATCACTTTATTTTGAATTTATTGTGGAACAACATTGTTTATAATGGGTTTTGTTAAGCGATTCCAGTCTTTAAATTTAAACAAAGGCTGTTTATCATCAGAAAGACCTATTGATGCCACTATACATATGCGAAATATAACATCGTTCAAATGTCCGTAACAGCTCCTCTATTTGGAACCATACAAAATGTTGACTTTCCATGAATGTGGCGTATAAATCAGTCTGAATTTAACCGCTGGACCTCGGTTTGTCGCTTCTTATCATACACCTGCGACAAACTCACAAGGAAAAGTCGAACGGCGAATATTTAACGCGGAATAAGTTGTTGGGCATCTATTGGTGTCCTGTTTGTTTGTGTCCAGATCAGTCAATTTAGCACAAAATAAATTGGTAATTGTTGGTTTAGCTGACGTCATTATCAAATAAAAATGGGCCGATGACGTTGACAACCCAAAATTCACACTAAATAATGAATAATAAATTAACTGTTTTTAGATCCCATGTGGATTGATATCGTTTCAAATTTAACAATCTTGCTTGTTCACATACCCAATCAAGATGAGCTTTCAATGAAAATTAGGACCAATTGCCAACTGTTCCATAACACATTCAGCGCACACGTGTCGTTGTTTATGACCAATATCTATCTCTGCGTTGCGATTTAGCAAAACGGACTGAATAAATGACAACTAATGGGACAGAGTTCTCTTCAAAAAGATGGTCATTATCAACTGCCAAAATTCGAAGATGTAAGTAACTGTAAATATTATACGAGAACTAGGAACGTTAGAAAAATAATTCGTTATTGTTTAATATAATTTCTTTCTAAGTCGATATACTTTTGCCAGCAATAAGAACTGTATACCTTTTTAAAATAGCTATGATGAATACGACCAAAATTTAAGATTACAATAAATATTTTAATTAGTTGTTAATAATTAGACTATATTTATGTAATTAATAGAAAATTATATACTTTCTTTAACACAAACAATTTATAATTCCTTAGTATATAGTAAAGAACATAATTATTTTTGTTAAATATTGATTTAAAACTTTTAGATTTGTTTGGCTCAAAAAAAGTTTTAAATTGGAAATTTGAAACGTGGAATGAACCTGACTTATTGACCTATAATATATTAAATTTCACTGTGGAAGGTAAGATTTATGTAGCATTCATATGTAAAATACAAATAAATTATACTAATCCGCTAAAATGTAATATTCTTTTAAAAATAATAATCATATCAATAATAACACTATGCTACAAAATATAAAAAATTATATACACCCAAGTAACTACATAGTCTAAGTTCAAATAATATTCAAAATTTTTGATGAATCCTGATTATCTGCGTGTAAATTTGAGCTTTGCACGTTTGAACAACTACCAGAAGTCATCTAATATTTACATTTTTCGCAAATATTATTATTTCGCTTTGCGCAAACATTAGCCAATTTACGGTGGTTGGAAAAACGGAAAAAAGGATACATTTTGCAATAAACACTTAAGTTCCATCAAAAATGTTGAAATTTTTTAACTTAAAGTTCATTTGATAAGACAACATATATTAAAAAATATGTTTCAACTGTTTTTAAATAATAACTATTGTAATTTTTGTCCGATTTTATCAAACAAAGTGTCAATATCTTCCCAAGAGAATGCACTTTAGGAATGTCACCACTTGTTTTATGGTTTTTATTTAAATTTTGCAATTAAGAAAGGCCAAACTTGAAAAAATAAACCAAAAAAATAATATTTTTCAAGTTTATCCCATAATACTAATAACATATAAGTTTTAACAAAATATTTAAGTATGCCGCTTTAAAAGCATATCTCCATCCTTTCTAAGAAACTTTGAATATTTCCAATAAGTTCAAACATATTTGTGTAATCAATAATTTTGTGTGAAAAGATCAACAAAACCGTTTTGGTCAAATAAAACAAGTTTGGAGTGTTCGAGAAATATAAAAAAAGTATCCTTGAGTGCTACTCAACTTAGTGAACAATTTAGAATATGTTGTTACTCGGGTGTAACAACTACCATACATTACGTTTTGCCTGCTGTAACTCAAAAAAAACTTCAAGAATATTCTTAATCTTAAACATTACGAAAAAAATGGTATTTAAAAAAATCTCCCTCTTCTTCAAATTATTTACCAAAGTATTTCCCAATATTTATTTTAATTATATTCTTTTCAATAGATTATCTTACGTATGCGCAATCAATTCGTTTGGGTCTTAAAGCTGCTAGCGAACTTCCTGAAAATGACTTATATTTTCCATTAAGAGGTCCAGCTGGTTTATTTAAATCTCAAATTAAACATCCACTATGTTGGGGTGTTATGGACTTTTGCAACACATATGTAGAAAGTTGCCCCTTTGATATCATGACGTACCATCGAAAGGGAACAGGAGAGAATGCATCCGAAGTAATTAATAATTCTAAAATAATTTTGCAAAAAATTTATGAAAAGTATCCAAAATTATTGCAACTTCCAATTTCAAATGAGTAAGGTTCATTCATCGTTCCAAATAAAAATACGTGTACAGTTATTTTATTCATTAAATTTTTCAGTGAAGCAGATCCTATCTCTGGATGGTCAACTCCTCGCGAATTCCAAGCCGATGTACGCTATGCCGTCACTTTAGTTAACATTATTTTAGATCATTGGCAGGCCAGGCTGGAAAATAACATATTTAATCATTTGGAATCAATAAGTCATGACAATGCTTTTCTCAGCTATCATCCGTACGAATTTACCCAGAGGACATTATTAGCTCATTTCCGCATGAACGAAACTAATCCACCGCATTCTCAATTTATTCAGAAACCCGTATACGCTGCTTTGGGTCTTTTGTCACGACTAGCGGATATGGCATCAGATGTTCAGATCGAAACAACGAATGGCAAACAACTTAAAGTTTTAAAAACGATGACTTCGGGTAAAAGCCCATTATACTTTAGTTGGTTAATTATGCCTCAAGAGGGAATGATTTATGGAAATCAAGAGGAAATTATATTACACCAAAGTAATATTTGTCATAACATAGCCAACGTTTTCATTTTGGAATCAATTGATCAGCGTAACTCGAATCCATATAATGTGTGGCGTAGTTTTAATAGACCCCCATATCCTAATGCTACTATTCGAGCACTTATGCGACGCCAGCAAGGACCAAAATTACATTCAATTGGTCTTTTAAATAGTACGACGTTGAAACTCGACCTGAGTATATTACAGCCACCATGGATAGTGTTATTGAGAAGCTGCTCACCTTTGAAGCAAGGCCTTAAAACTCCTAAAAATTTAGTACCAACATCTGTCACATCTAATGAAGTCTTACTAACTTGGCAAGAATTCGATGCAGATTCAGTTCAGTGCTTAAAAACATACGAAGTTTGGTTTAAAATGAGTAACACACAACCGTGGATAAATATATCTCTTGGTTGGCATTTGCCATTTCCATCATTTCACTTTGCTCCGCTCGTTGGAATAAGTGTTAACGGTAAGTATGCAATAAATCAAATATTAAATTAACCTGTATATTGTATTTAGTGAATTCAACCTGCTATAATATTGTCAAAAACTAATCAAAAACAAGTTATTTTGTGCACGATAAAAAATCTTTGATGATCTATAACAGTGTTTAGTTAAATTATTGAACAATTTAAATTCGGAGCTTACATTTAGCAATAATCAATTGAGAAAGTTACAATCATCTTTTCAGCTATCTGATATTATTCTTTACTAGCTTTGTTCCTTTATTCCTTTAGAGGAATAGAAAAGAAAGTTTGTACAAGATAAAGGTGGAATGTATTTTGTTCAAGGCATTTCGATAATTAGGTCCAATAGCATATAGTACCATACTATGTGCGCCTTTATAATTTCCTTCTTTCTTTGGTGCCTGCTTCACCACATGCTTGCCGCTCATATCAGCTAGGCAACTGAGAAAAGTTCAAGTCGTACCACGGTAGTGACTAAAGAAAACCAATATAGAAAAACGCGAACATGACGTCATACTGGTCTGCAAATAATGCAAAATCTTCTACTGCAAGTTATGCTCGTCGTAGTAACTGCAACGAACTACTACTCGAAACTAAATTCTTCTGTAATTGACTTGCTAGTGTATAGTTCTCCAAATACTGTCAACTTCCGAAAGAAGCTGAACGGCATGCTTGTTCGTTATTATTAGCTGCAGAGAATGAAAGGCTTATTATGAGCTTTAAATACATTCACAAAAATAGAGTAAATTGTGTCAATTTTCCGAACAAGAGGATTTATATCATCAGATCTGAACTTCTCTCATTATTTTTATTATTTCGCTTCTCAATTAATGCATTTATTTCTGCATTCAGCCATGGTTCATGCTTGGCTTTGAACAGCTGAATTTTGATTGTAAAGAAATATCAACATGATCTGCTTCCAACAGATGTTATCAGTATTAATTTAAGATTGTGTACTCAATACTTTGAAAATTGTAGTAAGCACTCAGCACAGTACTTTTGTTTTATGTTTAACAAATGCAATAACAATCAATCTACAAGATGGTGAATGGAATTGTGTAGGTGAAGACACATTTACAGGGTCAAAGTCCAATTAAATGATTGTCGAGTAAAAGATTATTATTAAAGTCAGTTATAATGCAATTGTCTTCATATTAAATTATTTCCACAAGGTAGAAATGAAAGGATCCAAATTCATAAAAATATTCTGTATGTAAACATAACCTAAAAGAACCTCCTATCGACGGCTGAATTCTGTAGAAATATGAATTTTATTTCACTCACTTACAATTTGAGTTGGTAACTTATTTTGGAAGAAATACTATTATGAACATTATTCGCAACTTCACCACCTTTTGCTTTAGATCATGTTATTGAAACGCCAATGACAATACCTGCTGATATAAGTAAATGCCTAAACTTGATAATCTTATTATTTAGAATCTGGCGCAGTCTCTGGAATTAGAACCACTGGAATTTATCAATTTTTTTCATAGGTCAGGAGGCCACTTATTCGATTTGATTAACGTTTTTTCATTTATTTCATTTACTTCTTTTTTAATATGTACTCATAATGGATATAGAATATAATAATTTCCTCTTTTTTAGACGCATTGAAGCGCATCGAATTTTTCAAATGTGCTACGTTAAATTCTCAGTTACGTAGATCATTTTATCTGAGTTTGAACCAATATTCCTAAGGCGGAAAATAAAAACTTTACAATTGCGAAAAATTTTTGAAAGAAATTTTTATCATATCTAAACTAGCCTATGTTTGTTAGGTTTCGTATAGTAGTGCTTAGGGTATTATATATTTAGTGGAAAGTTTTCTGTAGGTTTTCATCTTGAACGTACAGAGTTTCATTAATCTTGAGCTCCTTACCCATAGTTCCTATATCACCTGACCTATTTTCAAGTATAGTTACTCTCTCTTGAATTGGAATCAGTTTCAAATACAAAATATTGTTATTGTTTTTTTATTTAATGTATTTATATCGTGCAAATCAATTATAAAATCGTTATTAAAATCCTTTAAATTTGACTAACGTTTGCTTAACTTGCCACAGTTTGCTTTACGGTTGTCAACAGGTGTGCCAGATTGGATTTTTGTAGTATTTCTGTAACTTTTTGTTTAAGATATATTGTGTTTATATTTAGTGATTTTTTAATCCTTTTTAAATTGTACATTAAAATGATAATGTTAATTTAAAATTAATTTTCTAAAAGAGCATTTTAACAGCAAATGCGGAATATTAAAACAGGGAAGAACATATCCTAGATAGATAAAATAGAAGATATAGTGAAAGCTAGTCAGGACTTCTTGGTTGGCACGGATGTGATAATTTGAGCTTTTCTAGATGTATCAGATAAAACCCATAACTCACTGTTGGATGACTGGGTTTATATACACAATATATATAGAAACATTGGAGATAACGAAATAATTATACAAGAGGTTTCCGACAAGGAAGTTTTATTACCGCAAATGAATTGTGTGATAAAGTATTTCTAATACAAAGTTTTAAAATCTCCTTCTCTGTGACATCCAGCAAAATGGACTACATATTGTAAGTCGGTGGTGTACCTCACTGGTACAATTTACGAGGAGTACGAGTTACGAGTTTAAAGAAAACATTTTTAATTTTAATTATTATTAATAATTGAAGCAAAAAGATGCGCACCTAAAATATTTCATCATTTCAGTTAAGAGATAACAATGCTAAACAATTTCATTTTCGGTGAGAAGAAAAAAAAATTAAAAATTATTATTCGTTGACAATAAATAGCATTTATTCATAATATGTATGTATATTAAAACTATTTACGCATGTGAATTTTTATTTAGCTTATTTATGACAATAAAAACTTAGCAAATAATAGCATATTTAATTTTTGAAATTGTTTGTTAGTCTACAAACATATATATGTGTATTTAAATTATTCTTTTTAGGTTTTTATAAAGTACGAGCCATTGACATATTTAACAACACTAGCCCGTTTTCAACACCTGTGCAGTACATAGAAATAAAATAAATAAAAATAATTTCCAATATGTAACATAATGTTTAAAAAATTTAAGTGTTGTTGAAAAAAATTTATTAAATGAATAAAATTATCTAGTGACATATGTACGTCTATATAATTTTTATTACTTCGTAGACTGTAAACTGAATTCCAATGTGCAATGAAATTTATTAATTTTGTTAAATAAATAATATTATTGCTAAATTAAATAAATAAATACAACGGTTTTATTAAGTGTCTATTACCAGCCATTTCTCGTTAATATGTTCCATTTGTTTGGTTAAAATGGGATTACGCACACGTATTTTTATTTCTAATTTGCCACCAACTTTCTTACGGCCCTCTAACAGCTAAAAATATAATACGATTAGACTCTTCGATTACCTACAAAAATTTCAATTAAAACTTACATCAAAAGTATCGTGTATATCACATTTCGTCTCCAGGGGCTGCAGTTTGACATTGACGAATCCAATGAGGGTGTCCGAACGTAAAAATCCTCTGAAACAACATATTGGCAGTATTCGACTTAATCCACAACAATATAAACTGCATCTAATGTATAATACAATTTTTAAATGTATTTTTACGTACAAATGGGTCTAAACCCATTTAGGTGAATACTACAACACTTCAAGTGAACACTTACAAGAAAGTGCATTGTAAAGCTGTGTATAAATTGTTTAAATTGCATACATATATAGGATAACATATATAGTATCAAATAACAACGACAAGTTAGCATGAAAGACATATTTGTGGCAAGAAGATAAAAATTGTTTCACTAAATAACCTTTATTGCTTGTAATCTAATGCTCATTTTTCTCCTCGAAGTTAAAAAGCCCACTTTGAAGTTAAAGCTCTAACTTCTCGGATTAACCATACAAATAAATTGTTAATTTGCTTGTTTAATTCAAAAACAAATTGCAGTTAGAATGTAATTTCACTAAGATATCTAAAAACCTTCCTAAGAGTTTACGACACTCGCGATAAAAAATGGAGATTTCTTTTCCTTAGCATATCGCTTAAGACGGACTGAAATACGTTTAGGATGACCGCGAAACTGACTACTAGCAAGATTATCTAGATGGACTATCTTTCTTCAAGAGTTCTCCTACGAAATAGAGCATAGAGTTGCTACACGAATGAAGCATTAGAATGAACTGAGTTTAATGGCCAGGAAAGTAGCCTTATCCATAGGAGAAAATGTAGCGATTTTAAAGTACGGAGATTATGAGCATAACTAAACGCAAGAATCCAGCAAGAGTACTGGTGCCTTATAGTGGTAGCTGGCACACAACCAAAGTCACTTTGACGTGAACTAACCCAGAGTCAATATCATATACCGTGGTTGGTTCTAAAAATTGGCCAGAATACAATATATTTTTACATTTTTAGAGCTTCAAAGAGTGATAGTCTCAATTTAATTTTACGTGTTTGTAATTAAATTAACATAAAAAGTATCGTTTTAAAGATGTGTGAAATTTGTAATTTTAATAAAGAAAATTCAATCTTCATATCTATTAAATAGTTTTATCAACAAAAATTATTAAAAAAAAATAAACTATAAATAATTAATTATAAAATAAATTTAATTAGTTACATATTACAGTACATAATAAATATTAACAAAATCTATGGAAATAAATAATACTTACCCTCGTGAGTAAACTTCAAATTTAACACCATGCCTTTTAAAAATACGTTGAAATTGTCTGTTATTTCGAACAATATCTACTTTGAAATGTTGATCGTAATCTGGACTGTCAGTGTCTTTCACAAGTGTTGTTTTTACCTTAAACAATTCATCCTGAAAAATAGTTTAATTATATACCTTATTGTTTATTATTGTTTATAACAAAATTTTTGTTCGATAAGAAATTATAAAGATAGCATATTTCCATCTAGCATCTCTGCTTTAAAAAAAAGTTTGTTTTTGTATTTGGTTAGAGTGGGTTATAGAATGTTTACATCTCAACAAAATCTACTGTTTACGAGATTTCAATCAAAATCAAGTAGATTTTTACAAAATTTCTCGTACAAAAAAATCTCTTCCGTCACTAGATACCACTGAAATTCTAATACATTTATATAACAAAACCATGTCTTTAACATTATTTTTAATACAAATAAAAGTATGTAGAAAGAAAAACAACATTTGATACAAAAAACCAACAATACAAATATCGAAATCGAAATCTCGGTAAACTCAAAAAAAAAATTCTAAACGCTCTCGACTTTTGACAAGATTTCGTTTAATTGACTTTTGTGAAAGAGGATATGAGGACTATAATTATAATTTTTTTATAATTTAATAATCACTTCCATTTTGACGTCTGTTTATGACTGAACAATTTTTATTTTAATTTCTTATATTAGCACGTAGTCAGTTAGCTTATTAGACGTGAGACTACGCTTTAAATTCCAGGTCAGATATCTCCAACAAATTGAATATATAAAAAATTATTTTTTTTTTTGGCAAATATCCAATACCAAGCCTATATTTTTTATTTAATCGTTTTTTTTTTAAACCTAAATCCTTTGAGATGCACGTTACATACTGAAATTTAAATATTACATTTATTTATTGATTGATTTAAATTTATTTATTGATGAAATAGAAATTTTATTTATTAGGCCATATCTCAAAAAGAAAATCATTTGCTTACATATAAATTATTAATTTAATTATTTATAAGAGTCTCGGGTGTTATTCAGTATAAGACTGATGGAACCCTTTTGACATATGCCAAATTGGAATAATTAACAAATTTTCTATAAGACTGACCCGCTGAGTTAAACTTCTGACTCCAAAGTTGGATAACACCAAAGTGGAGATATGAGCGCCTAAAAATGTTAATTTTGTTAATAACACCAAGCTTAAAATCAAAAATATTCGATTAACGAACGAGATTGTAAATTAGCTTAATGGAACTCAAAAGAATTTTTTTTTTGATAATTTAACCCCACATCCCTTGTTTTATTTGAAGAAAGAAACTGAATTTTCTAAATTTACACCCAAATGTATTGGATGCGCCAACAATTTGGTAGTTTTTTTTTTTTTTTGCAGTGTCGCTACAAGAAAAATATAGGAATCCGTAAGTGAAAAGAAGAAATTAAAAATAATAATTTCTGAAAGTTGCAACAGTTTCCAACGGAAAAATATATTCTGAAGCTGTTGTATAAGTAATTGTGTCCAACTGTATTAAATCGTAGGTCACAATTTACATATAATATTTTTCTATGTGATTTTATCAAGAAAGTCTGTATTTATATTGAATCTGTATTTTTTTTTTTCTTGCAATACTTACATTAGGAAGAGGAAATTCCACTTTTACGTACGTATCAACTTCTTTTGGATTAGGAACGTTGTAGTTAATGCCTCGTACGACAATAATTTCTAATTCATTGTCTGTCAAATCAGTGTTACAATGCACAATATTGAAACTACGTTTTTCGTAATGAAACTTTGGCAGTGGAAAATTTTTACGTTTCGAATAGCGCACCAGATCCAAATCTTTCTGAACTGTTAATGCCAAATTTTCAAAACGGTTCATTCCAGCAATGTCACCCATAGCTTTATGATGATCTCTACGAAAGAAAATAATCATAATTCGATAAATAACAAACGTTTCTTTTCTAACCTTGTATTTTTACACATCATTAACTGCTTGGCTAATTGTTCTTCAACACGAATACCAATATCAGATAAATCACTGTCTGGATCACAATCTTCTGTTGTAATTATAGCGAAAGATGCCTCCAGGTTCTCTTTTTGTGATGGCGGTACTGGCAACTGTAATAATTAGTAAATTATAATATAATAAATTATAATTTTTTTTTAAACCGAATTTTAATTGTCCAGCTTTTATACGTATTTATAGAGAAGAAAGGGTTAAGTAGAATTGAACGGGAATACAGTATTTCTCACTAACAAATAAAACACAAGGAATTCTAAACAAAATTAGTCGTGTCTGAACGTAGTATAAAGTTCAAAACATGTTGGTAAACGCAATTGCAATTGGACTGTGTAAACCCAGTTAAGTTAATAAATTTACATCATCATGCTGTATGTAAAATAAAATATTATTTCAAATCATAGGGAATATTAGAAATATCCCATATGTTAATTATAGCATTTAAATTAGAAATTATTCACAAAATTAGAACGTAACTGAATTGAAATCAAACGAATATTATGACTTTAACATTAACAATAAAAAGAAACAAATTTTTAAAAATAGATTTGTTTTACAAAATTTTAGCAGTAAGGGCTAATTGTTACTTCTACGTAGGTATTAAAAAATTTAAACTAAATTTAAATTTAGGAGTTAAAGTTAGTACACAAATTTACTCAGATTAAAACAGAAGTTGTAAAGTAATAAACATTACAGATATTAATTGAAATAAATGTGTGTTTACCGCTTAAGTATACACATAAATTTAAAAATTTTATTTGTAAATATATTTTAAGATAAATTTTCTGCTTTATAGATAATATATTCATATAAAGGTTTTAAATTAAATGTTTTAAAATAAATTATATATACTTGTAAAACAATTCAGATTGTTGGAGTTTTCTTTATTGCGGAATAATTTTGTGATTTGCTTTTTCGAAAAAATATGTTAAATTTTCTAATATTAGATTTATTGAATCTTACTACGCATTAAATGATTTTATTTTGTAAAACTAATACTGTATTATGAGTTTTTGGTGAATGAAAAAAAAATATTTGTAAATAAAAACTAATAGTTCTCACTTTTTCAAATTTCAATACTTACAGTACTTAAATCTACAGGTAAGCCACTACTGGCGGCGTTTAACAATGCATCAAATCCTTTATATATTTTCAAATATTCCTTTGCCTGATCAATTTCACCCGATTTTTTAGCTTCTATCGCAGCTAACTTAAATTCTTTTTGTCTTTCAAGTAAAATTTTCATTTGCTGTTCTGCCAAGTTATTCTTTTGCTGATTTCCAGATGTTCTTGTAGTCAAATCAATATGTTGAGGTAGCGGTGAAGGCTTTTTTTCTGGCGCAGAAGGTGGCAGAAGTGGCGTAGATACATCTGGTAAAGTGTTAGGCGAACTTGAACGAACTGGATCATTTTTTGTTGGTGAAGGTGATGACGTAGTTGTCTCTAATGGCAGAGGTCCAAAACCTGGTGGAACTGGTAACTCATCATATTGTACAGGCCGTCCCGCTTTATATGATGCAATAGCATCTTCATATTGCTTAACTATGCGGCCAAATCTCCTTGCTTTACTTGAATTTCCTTCAGATTTTGCAGTCTCTTCAACTGACTTGTATTTGTTTAGCCGCTCTTGCAGAGCATCTAACATATTTTTTGTGGACGACGAACTTGTTTCACTTTTAGGCTCTGGTTCTGGAATCGGTTCACTGGTCGATGTAGAGTCAACTGCTGCTGCTTGCATTTTTTGCATGAATTCTTTGAATTGGTCGGGTGGTGGTGGCATATCACTGAGATCAAGTTCTTGTCCATCTTCGCACATCTTTATAACAACGTCAAATTGCTTTACAATTTTTAAAAACTGTAGCGCCATGACTGTATCTCCCGCTCGCTTTGATTGTAGGGCAGCTGCTTTGTATTCCTGCTGACGTGAACGCATTTGTTGAATCAATAATGTTGATTCCTTAGATGCACTTTCCTCAGGTTTAACTTCTTCTTTCTGCGGCTTTGGTGGTGAAGGTGCCCTTCGTGTTGGCGATATAGTAGTGACATCAGTATCTGCTGCTTCAGTTCCTTGAGATTCTTCTGACAAAGTTTTTTCGGGCTTCTTTACACTAACTTCAGGGGGGATGTCGTCCAGATTTACTACTTTTCCTGATTTCACTTGCCTCAAAAGATCATTTAAAGTCTTTAATCCGCGATTAAAACGTCGCATTTTTGAACTTTCACCCGCTGCCTTAGCATTTTCTTCAGCGACTTTATACATCTCAATACGCTGTTTAATTATATCCAATGTGCTAATGTTTGAGGTGGGCAATATTATTTCCGGTTCTGTTTCGACCTCTGTTTCCGGTTCTAATTGTTCAACTTCCTTCACATCTTCTTCCGAACCTCCCCCAACAATTCCTTGCAACTCTCCTAATAACTCCGAATCATTTTCCAATTCATCATTATCTTCATCCTCACTACCAACATCTTTTAAGCTATCTGCTATCATCTTGTCTAGCTCATTAGGTGGCACTAACTGCGGCTTGGTCTTGATTTTGGGCTTACTACCTCCACCACCAGCAATAACGGCTAATTCAGCTTCCAAATCACTATCATTTTCATCATCATTGCCAAGCCCTAAACTGGGATCAAAATCGTCTGGTATGTCAGTTAAACCAAACTATAAAAACACAATTTTAAAAATATAAAATAATGAGTCATACGTCTATCATACTATTTTTTATTATCAGCATTATATTGCAAACTTAACAACAATGGGAGCTTTATGTTATTCTAATAATTACCTGGGCCAAATTGTGACTTCTTCTCTTTGGAGGCTCTGGCTTTTTTCTTGAGAACATTGTAAATTATTAATTTGGAAAAAAAACAAATGTGAAATTCTTTTAGATAAAACCTTTTTACAGCTGGTGAGATAAGTTTAAATATGAAGTAAATAAAAACAAAATAGAAAAACTGTATTGCCAATATCACAATTTACGTACTTATTCAGCGTTTTATTAAATAATACCGCTTATGCTTTAACACTAGCAATGTTTTCAAATTGTAAGTTTTATCTTTTTAGAAGTATTTTGGTATTATATACATACATAATATAATTGGCCATTACAATCCTTCAGTCAGGATTAAGGCCTAGCTTCGCAAACCACTTATGTTGTGTTTGTTAATTTTGTACATGAGTCGACTCCGAACGACAGATTTTTGAGAAACTTTTCATGGCAATTTTATTTACTCTTACAATTTTTGCCAGAAATCTGCTGAGAGGAAGTCGCCGAAGAAATATTTTTTCATATTTCGTTTTTGATGTCTTTCGTCTAATAAGCCAACCAACTACCTACTAGACTACGGCGACTTAATTTTGACATTAATTTCTAATAAATTAATCATAATCAGAGAAATTTTTTTATATTTTCATATTGAATATTGAAGCCGAATTTTTAAATATTTTTTATTTTGACAACACAAATCTTATATATATGGAGTCATTCATCAGCACCTATAAATGTAACTTAACTCCTAAACATAAAAAATGTTGGAATGAAATATAGAAATATTTTGAAAAAAATTATTTTCTTCGTAGGTTTTCCTTGAAAAATAAATTACGCAGTTTTAAAAGTTTTTAATTTTAACAAAAACAAAATTTTAAAAAATTGGAGTTTTTAACTTAGTTTAGCGAAAAGCGGATGCCAAATATACATTTCCTTGTTAGGTTCACTTTTAGTGACTTCAATATCCCACTAGTCAAAGGTTTCTAGATTGAATACATG
>QOCX01000262.1:239183-258642 GCA_005959815.1 Sarcophaga bullata
AATCTATTTGATTGCTGTTTATCTGGAGGCCCAGGGGCCATGATGATTTAATTTAGTTTTTTTTTTTCCTTTCTTTTTATGCAAGTATTATACTTTACAACAAATAAATTATATACTTGATCACTTTCAACGAGAAGAGGAAGAAAAGAATGTAAGCACCGTTATTTAAGTAGCTTAATTATTTCTATTAATAGAACAAAGGAGATAAAGGAAAGAAACAACCGCACGCTTTGAGCATTAGTCGTTGACTGTGATTTTTCAAATATATTTACTTCCTATTACCTAAATTACTAAAGAGTTTTGTACTTAAAGATTAAAATGAAACTAAATCTATTTCTAAAGTCCGGTAAATAATTTTGTTTTTATAAAGTACAACAATTTTTTATAGAATATATAAATCTTGAATACTGGCTATTATGACATCATTACACATATTTGAGCGAATTTTTGAAAGATTGTTTCACCCTGGTCTCGTTCTCTAATTTCGAATGCATAATTTAATTTAAAATAAATGTTAAAGAACATTTCATTACTTCTCACCTCATTTTATTCCTATTTCGTTCTTAGCAAACAAATACTTTCGCAATTGTTTAATCTAATGTCTAATTTCTCCAGTATTAGCGCTATTAATTTAACCTGTTTAGCCAATCTTTCCATAACACAGAGTTGAACGCTTCTTTGAAGTTTATAGATTACATAGCTCTCGTTTGGAATAAGTTAAATTAAATAATTTATATGACGACAAAATAACACGTTGCTGATTATCTTTTCGAAAACCACACTTCTAATGCCATATACACAGTGTACTATCTTCCTTATAATCTTTAAGTCTGAAAGGAGTGGTGGCAGTAATATTGTTGTTTGGAGATAATTTTCCTACTATTGTGCTGGTTTCAATATTGTGTAGAAATCCATCGAAATTTCATGCAAGATAATCTCGAGTAAAAATATGTCACTTCGATGTGTGTTCCGATAGAACAATGGCCCTAAATATGCAAAGTACACTAAAAATGGTTCGATTTTCATATCAAAGATTTACACTGGACTGCACTACCTTCAGATTCAAATCTGATCGAGAAATTGTGGAATAATAATAAAAACAATCAGATGAAAGACACTCACAAATTATAATAAAATTTGGGGATTAAGTCAAACTGTGTGCTCTGATATATCAGATTCGGTGTGCTATAACTTTATTTACCACATGTTTAAGCAATGTCTACCATTTGTAAACCACAACGGATCATCTACAAAATATTAACCACTCTAGAGTAACATTAGAAATTATATTAGCGCAAATTTAGTATTATATTATTAATATTTTTTATAACTATTTTGAAAATAAAATGGAGTGTTCTTATATTTTTTCACAGGTTAAAGTTCAATTTCAGTTTTTATGTTAAAAAAATTTTAATATAAAAACAATTATTTAATAAAACTGCAATGACATTTGTTTCTGTAATATATAAGCTGAAAATAAATTAAATTACTTATCAGAAATTTTCTCATTTTAATTACTTTCCCATCAAATCTCTAAGTGCCAGATTGATGTTCTTATTATTTTTTTTTGCATCGCTGTATGTTGAGGACACTGAAATAAGTATTTGTTTGTGAGTGTTATTGTTTACTTGCGGAATTATCGAGTGTATCGAGTTGTGTGTTTGAAAAATGGTGATTTTTGACATCAAAGACGGAGGACTCTGGCCGAAAGTTCCATCATGACAACGCACGACCAAATATTGCGGCGTCGATCAAACATTATTTAGGAAATAGTGGACAAAAAATTTTACTCGCACCCTATATGGTCCAGCATTTGCCGCTTCTGATTTATCAATTGTTTTGATCGTCGAAGTGCGAGTGTGGTACTATCACTGGAATAAGCTTCGCTTCAGAGCAGGATATCAAAATAATAGGATTAATTCATTTTTCGACTTAAAAAACAATCCGTTTTTTGTGACGGATTCCATAGATAGGCAAAAAGATGGGAACAAGATTTAACAGATAGATAATTATGATTAAGTTTCTTCATTAATATATTTTATTCATTTCTTAAACGAAAAATGTTAACTTTTTTCTACATAAACCTTTTAACTTTTAGCATCAACGACGTGGTGTTTCACCAGAAGCATGGAGTACAAATAGCGACAGTCCAACACCTACAAATAGTGTAGCTGAGCGACCATGGGCTAAAGAAACTTTGTGGCATGGTTTACTTGGAGATGAACATAGACAATTACTAGGTACAGAAGAAGAATCTTCTGATCGTCATAGCAGTGAAGATGAGAATGAAACCGACTTGGAATCTATATATCAAATTACTCCAGAACAGCGAGAATACTATTATAAACAATTTAAAGCTGTACAACATGATCCAAATGGTCTTTTGTCTGGACAAGTAGCTAGGTATTGTTAAACACTTAATTGCAGATGGTCGTTTTTAGTATTTTCTTTTACAACCACAAATTCAAATTTTATAGAGTGTTTTTTGAGAAATCTCGAATTCCAGTTGAAGAATTACGTCACATTTGGCAGTTGTGTGATGTAACACGTGATGGTGCTTTAAGTTTAGCAGAATTTACTGCTGCTATGCATTTGGTAGTATTGCGACGTAATAATATTCCCTTGCCGGCAACCTTACCTGCGTGTTTACATCCAAATGTATTTCAACATACTGCTTCAGGCTTTAATCAGGTGCCATCACAAGCAGATCCTCCAGAAGCAGATCTTTTACATTTAGACGATGATGACGAAGAGGACAACACAGATAATACAATTATAGGCGTTAATACCGCAAAATCATCTGTTTCGGCTCTTACTGTTAGTGGTCGAGTGTTAAATGAAAAGAATGTTATGAATTTGAGTACACTATCAACAACATCACAGGTAATTTTTTTTTAGTTTGTTAGAGCAATTGAACCAAATTTTTTTAACTATTTTCAATATTTGTAGACTAGTATCAGTTCCCGACAAGGATCCAATGCTGCGGTAACAAATTCACAGTCTTTGACACCACCAATTATTCCGCCACCTCCAGGGAATCGAAGTATTTCAAATTCTCCAAAAGTAGCAGAAGTTGCGGCTTCATCTCCACCAGTGCATTGGGCAACATTTAATAAATCTCTGACATCTAATGTCCCTAGCCCAGGTCCAAAAGCAGTTAGTATTTCAAATTCTCCAAAAGCTACTGAAGTAACAGCTGCATCTCCCAATCAATGGGCAAAATTTAATGAATCTACCACATCAAACGTGTCTAGTCCCGGACCTAAACCAGTTAATTTTGATATGCAACGTACAGCTCAGGCAGTAGTATCTGATCCACAAATCCTACATCCAGTGCCATTAAGAGTTACACCAGTTGGTAAGGTTTGACCTTTTATTAATAAATATTAACTAACATGCCTGCAAACATTTAATTCATATAATAGGAAACCTTAGTACAACTGCTGCTGGATCTGGAACTGGCGACAAACTTACGGATGGTGGTGATGGAAATGTTGGCGTACGCGAATTAAGCCCAAAATCATTTGCATCGTCTACTTCTAACAGTCATAGTACATCAACTCAATCTCATCGTGATTCCCTACAAGGCAATGACCTTCGTGCCATACAAAGGCCTCAAGCTAAAAAATTACCAATAAAAAATATCGGTGCTATCCCACCTCCTCCACAACGTGAATTCGCTAGTGGGAACAATATTTCAAATGCTGTTGGAGATCAGGATTCATTAAGTGTAACTAGCGGAAGCACTATAAACAATTTGTCAGTGTCCATGGTCGTCAATAAGAAGGACCCACCTCCATTACCTCCACCCCGACCCCATTGTCATGGTCGCAGTAGCAGTTTAGATTTAAACAAATTCAAAGTTGGAGTGTCAAGTGGAGCACCCTCTGAGGTAAGAACTTTTTAATTATTACTATTACTTTCCTAATACCTTATCAACACATTAAATATTTTGTTAGATAACAACTCAAGCAAGTTTTGATCTACAAACGTCAACTGGTTTCGCTGACTTTACCCATTTTCCCGATGGCAATACCTTGACAGGTTCTGTAAGTTTTATTCCAACCTCTTTCATCATAATCATTCTTTTTATAACGTTACAACTATAAACAAAGCTATTGATTCAACTGTGGTACATGGAAAGAAAATAAAAATACTCTTTCTTATTACAGACCTATTGAGCTTACGTAAATAATTTCTTTTATATAATTTTAGTTTCATTTTCTTTTTCAATTTGATTTATTTTTCATAATTTTTAAATTCGGAATTATTCGATTCGAAAACATATCCAATTTTATAATTGAAATATTCCAATACAGATAATCTAATAATATTTCATTTACATTTTGTTACATTTGCATTAAACCCGAATGTTATAACCATTAACATCATTTGCATTTATAACCTCCTAGAATGATCAACAGCAACAACAAATGCACTCCTTGCCACCACAAACTTTAGCAGGTCGCAATATTCAAACATCCTCAGGGGCACTGCCGCCATCGCGCTTCTCATTACAGTCAAATCAACGAGTTTCAGCTTTTGAAGTGTACCGTAAACCCATCACTCCTCGGAATTCGCAATCTCCAACACCACTATCTGCCAATGCAAACGCCATCTCTAACACCAATGCTGCTATAGGACCGGCGCCAACACCCTTTGGTTCTGTCGGAGCAACGGCGATGACAAATATGAATACATTACCAAATTCCGAATGCTATGAAAAAAGAGTCAATGCCATTAGTGAGACGTTACGTCACGTTTCATTTAAACAAGAAAATATTAATATAACTGAAGTTCTTCGCCATTTACGTGAACAAAATAATCTTTTATTGCGTTTGTGCAACGATCTCAGCGATGAATTACTTACCGTTCAAACACGAAAAGAAGAAATGAGAGTTAGATTAGAGACAGCAACCTCACTTACTAATAACGACGTGGCAACATTATCAAATTCTATTGTACATGCGGGAGGGACTATTCGAACAAGTTCATCTATTTCAGCTCCTGTTACAACTAATGTAACTGGCGGATCGGGTAGTTCAGGAGTTCATTCAAATGTTTAAGCAGCTTTAAATTGTATACTTCATTTTAAAATACAATATATTGTATCCGATGTCGTTAAAGAACGGAATTAGACTAAATGTACGGTTAGACTATGCAAATATTAGTCGAAAATATATGTATATTTTACTTTACTGTTTAAAATATATTTCAATAAGATTTTTTCCCTCTACAATATGTAAAGTTTAGAAAAGCTAAGGGGTGGTAACGTTTTTTTCCACAAATATTTGCGTAGTCCATCTGTGCCTTAAGAAAAGTATTTTCTAGACTATTAACAACCTACCATATTATAGATTACAAGGTGAATATGGAATATTGACTAGAATGAAAGAAAAATTGATGAAATTTTTAATTGTGTTTTTGTACATGTAATTTACGAAAACGTACTGTATTTATTTTTGAAAAATAAACTTACAAAGCTAGGTTTATTGAAATCAGAGTTAAGTTTTTCTTCTGGCTTCCATTCTAATCCTTATTCTATGGTAAGCAAATGCAATCACTTTAGCTTAAATTCAGTAGGCCTCTTATAAATTTGCTTTTTTAAAAACCATATTCAATAGTATATATGTATATAATATACTTTGTATAATTATTACACCATCCTAAACTTTTAATTCTACACGGAACAAACAACTACTACATATATTACAACGAACAGAGTTCATTGTTAAGAGAGACGTAAAATTATAGTAAACATATAGTAATTTTTAATTGTTAGTTTTTTTTTCTCAATGAAAAAATTTGTTTTTCTGTTTTTTGCATAATCATAACACTAGTCGCAGTTATTCGAAATAAAATAAAATTTTCTATTCTAAAACTTTTAATACCTCCTTTAGAGCTAATTAAGATTAAACACTCTAACCTTCATACTTTTCGAAAGATTATGTCTCACTTTTCAGTTATTTGAATTCTTAAACACTAGATTTTTTTATTATTGCGGTACACTCTTTTGAAAAAGATATTACAAATTATATTTAATACTCGTGTTACCACGGCAAAATGTTAAAAACATATCGAATCAAAAAAAAAAATAAATAAATAAACATTTATTTATATTTGTCCTTAATTGTACTCCGCACTGGTTATTCCAGGCAATCGCTTGTTCAAATAGCTCTCCAGCCTTCAACGAAATTATTTTACTAATATATGTAGCTTGTTGCCTTTCTTAAGTCAAGCAATTTGGTTCGATGATTCTATCCAAGCTACTCTATTTTCATCGAGGAATATAACCTAAAATAAAAACTTTATTATTTTCACTACACAATGTCTAACCATTTATTTTTACCTTGTCGGATTTTCTATCCACGTTTAATTTTGCAAATTTTGTTTTTTCATGTATTATTATAATGGTTTAATTACGTTTAACAAACGCTGTCTGCTTTATCGATGTTTTCGTAATTTCCCTTACAGTTTTTATTCACTGTGTAGCAAACATTCTGTATGTCATGATTTGCCATAATAATTCGGTTTATTCAAAAAATGCAATTCTTCTTTAAAAAATATTCTTATTTTTATTGAAATAGTGCGTTTATTAGAGATTCCTTTTTTAATATTTAAATCATGCTCTTTTCATATTTAGATTAAACGAATACGATTATAATCTTTATAATCTTTTCTGCACTTATAGTGAAACTATTATTATGCAAAAGATGAAAACATAAATTTCTGTGATAAAAAAAATGATTATAGCAACAAATTGAAATGTTTACTGCTATGTTCTTTTCTCACTTATAGCTAACGTTTACTCTATTCATTCTTATTTATTATTTGTTATTTTGAAACGTTCATTCTGTGTAAAGTAAAAGATGGTGGTATTATAATTATGCGAAATACTTAATGTATTAATATAATACATATATACAGTGCTTCACAAAACAATGTAAATTTTTCCAAAATTTTATTCATGTGTTCCAATCGGATGAAAATTTAAAAAATATTTTTAAGAAACTAGCTATATATAAATGTGCGCTGTTATTAAAATTTATATACTTTAAATATATATATATAAAATCAGAAATTTAAATATTTAAGAAATAGCAGTGATTGAATCTCGTGAGTGAAAGTCCAACATTTTCATTCTCATTGTCATGTACAACATTTGCTAAAAGGAGATAAAAATGTCATTCGAATTTTAGCAAATATTTCTTTGGAATATACCAACAAAAACTATCCAAATATTTGCAGAATAGTGTGACCTTAACACGTATTTTACGAAATTAAAACTAAATCTTAACAGTATAAGTTCAATTATTTAAATGTTCATTTCTATCATATGACCCCTCCAATTATAATATTTTGTTCTAAGGAAAAAGAAGTCTCACTGTTTATTAAGAAATAATGCTTATGGAATTTCTGCAAAATGTGGTTATTGTTTGTCTGTTTTATACATGGTGTCAAAATGTGTAAAAATTGTTATTTATTCATAATTATTTATTTTTAATATTACTCATAATATTCGCAAAAGTTAAACAGTAAAAGTAAAAGTTAAACAGAATTTAAAGAATTAAACCAAATAAGTATCTCTGAAATCAACTCAATTTAAATAAATGATGTTAATATATAACTTTTTTGATACAGATTATGTTCGTATGGGATATTAATATATACTGTTTTATTTCTTTAAAAATGAAAAAATTTACATGTAATATATACATATATATACATGTATAAAAAAAACAACAAAAAAATTGTATTTTTCTACGAAAACAAAGATTCCTTGTTTATGTTTAGAACTTCAAGTTATTAATAATAATTCGTAATTATATGTTATAAACAAAAATCTATTGCATATTCTTTTTAATTGTAGAATTAATCATTCCGATAATGAAAATTAAATTTTCAAATACATAATTTTGATTTTCTATGAATTTCTTTCTTTTAACAATCATTTTAATTGTATTATTTTAATATTATGTTAATGTTATGTTTAAATAATAAACTAATGTAAGGAGTATTCTATATAGTGTGTATTAAAACAAATAACTGTATTTCGACTATATTTCTAATCAAAGAAACAAATAATAATAATAAAAATCTACTTCTGTTATTGCATTATAAAAATTTTATGATTGATTATACAATAAAAATATGAAGATTTATCGTAAAACATACATACATTTCTATCTAGACCATTTTTTGAACGAAGTTCAATGGAGAGTAATGTATTTTTTCACAATTTTGAACGTTGGGATTTTTTATTATAAGAATTCTGATTTGCTTGTACGTACATAAGTGCCAGGAAAATAAATCCAAGCTGTATTACCTCTATTTTTATTTTTTCGTTTTGTATCTATTGCGTGTTTTAGTTTTATCATATGTATTTTATTCAGAGTTTAAGCAATAATTGCTCTCTAAGCTATTTCTTTCTATTGCGTTATGTTTCAGTCTTATTGTACCAATTTTTCCGAAGTTAATCAGAAAGTTACATAAAACAATATGGCGTATTAAGGTTTGAATTATCGTCTTCCCCACAAAAGTTTGCCTCGGCGTTATAAATTTGTTTGGTGACAAATAGCGACTAATTATCCCACGTAATTAATATCAATACGACTGTAGAATAAAAATTTTAATTATGCTAAAGATTTCTCTTGTTCGGTTTTGTAGTGTATTATCTTATTCTATACACATTGGTAGTACCATAGTACTATATACTATATAAAATAGAAATTCTTTATTTTTTTTTAAATATTCCATAAATTTTATATACATAATATGCCACTTTACGTTCATCTCAACTAGTTCAATTGACCACAATTTGGGTAACATTTAATTTGTTAGATAAGGTTAAGTTGGCAGACGCCTCAATGGGCTTAGTTCCCGTTGCAACACCAACATTCAATTTGTAAAATAGTATTAAAAATTGAAATATTAATCTTTATATCTTTATTCTTGTGCCGAGCAATTTAATGAGCATTTTATTGTTGACTTTATCCGTATCAGGAACATTCTTCGGATTGAGTTTAACATTAGCCTGCCTGAATTCTCGGAATTCAATAAGTGCAACAAGACCGGAATTCCAGATGGTACGCGTAGCGTAGTCATCTATAGCTCTCAGAAATCATGCACTAGAAATTGAAATATTTGTATTCTGTAATCAAAAACTAAGGAGGCGAGTAGGCCAACAATATAATAAATTTTTATTTGCAGATAATCCTTACATAATGATGTTCTACCGCGAGAATTCTTGCAAGCATATAAAGTGAATACAGTGATGGTTCCTCGGTATTTATCTCACTACCGGAAAATTCGTCCTCTGTTGGATACCCTTCAAATAGAAAACGCTCGTACCTTAATTCCAATGGTTCTAGGTTGCTTTACAAATAAATGTGTACACAACCGCAGATGCTGTATTCCTTCAGATTGATCTATGCTTATTGCAGGAAGCTTTAGTAAATTTACACACTGTATAGACCGTACTTGTTTATGTGGATCCTATACTGAAAATATTCGCCGGAAATTATACTAAGACTAACCTTTGTCTTTTTTTTTAATTCAATATTCAGTTTCGAAATTGACGAAATTAAGGCAGTACATATATACAAAAGCATTTTTAAAGATTTCACTGTAAGGGCATAGCTGCCTATACTGATATAAAACAATTCGCTGGGTCTCACATGCCAAGACAACGGGTTCTGTCATAGTCGACCTCTCATTCCCGGACATGAGAATCATTTCATAAAAAAGGCAAACATTAAACTAAAATAAACCTGCGTATGTATAACAACGCGCCAGCCAAATGGAGAATTGACGGAATTTCGGTAGGCATAGCTTGCAATAATGGAAGCACTAATGGGAGAGTTTCACAGCATTTGTGAAAGAGGCTTGCTAAGAAGACCATCACCCTGGAGCAATAGATTTTCCACTGCACAACGCATTCAGTGAAGTTGATTGCAGCTGGTACCTAGGGAAGGAAATAACATCTAAATAACTTCAGATTTACTTTCCTTCTTTAAAATGTTGATATATTTATGAAATATAATAAGAAGCAAATGATCCAATATTGGTAACCAAGTGTACCATATAAATCCAAATACAGTGACATATAAATTCAAATAGCCACTTAGTCTTGAAAAATTTGCTTACGCATTTTGACTGAATTTTCTTTGAGTATTGAGAGCGATCTAGTTTTATTCAACTCCCCGAATACACACAATCACATTTGATAAACCTCAACATGCTAAGCAAATTTTTCGTCAAGTTCCTTAAAAAACAAATTCTTAATGTAAACAACAAAATTGATCGCGATCTACTCAAAGAATTGTGTATGCAACAGTAAAATAGAGCAAGTTGTAATGGCTGCTGTTTTGCGAATGCATTAAGATGAACGTAATAATGCTTATTGTTATTAGCAATACAGTGATGTTTACAACACATGGTAAAAAGCTGCACAAGTTGTAACGGAAGGGAGAAATAATGTTTATAATTTTTTATACTCTTTTTTGCATTAATTCTGAAGATTTGCTTATTTACCGAATCTAACATTTAAACCCAAAAGATACAAATGCCGCTCAAAATTCTCAAAATATTACCTACTTATTTGACAGAATTTTCGATAAATTGTGACAGTAGACCTTAGCATATTTTAATAATGACGTATGACACCACACTTCATTAGATTAGGTGTATATTTTTATACTACTATTTTTGTTTTTACCAATAGTGTAAACATAAAAAATCTATCATAAGATTTATCCTCTAATAAAGAAAAGAAATTGAATAATTTTTCTACGATTTTTTCTACATAAAGTGTTGTCTTCGGAACCATTTAAACGGATCTTAGTACATTTTGTACACCTCTAGCATTAGAAGTGTGTGAATTTCGATGTTGGACGATTTTTTTTAACGAAACGTATGACATCATTTATCGAAATTCTCATATGTTTGCCGGGACAATCTGGCAGCACCGTATGCGGCATAAATTCTGGTTTTGTGCAAAAAAAAAATTAGAGAAAAAATAAAGAAATAGTGCAGAAGTAAAAATAAGTGAAAATTTGGCTGGATTTCGTTTTGTCCATTTTTTAGTGATTAATTTACATACGGTCAAAAAATATATTTAATAATTTAAAAACAATCGCCGAATTTTTAACTTTTGCAAGGATCATCCCACAACCAGCAAAACTGACAGAAACAACCATCATTTTAACTTCTCATCAAAAATCAAGAGTTAAAAATAATAAGAGATTTCACCGATTCTGTTGGTTAATTATCTGTAGTCCGTGATGCGAATCTTTGCAGAAACGTTTTAATAGAATTACAAATTTATGAAATTAAAATAGGGACAATAGCTTTTATTGTAAATGTTAGTTGCGCTGCTAATAGTAGACACATTTTTAAAAAAGTCATTATTGAGGAGTGTTCAAAGGCGTGGCAATCTCCCAAGTTTAGAAGCTTCCGACGAGAATCATTCAAACCTCTTTAGCGAAGACCAAAGTATTCGGTCGCCAAATATTAAGAAACTCGATTTATCTCTAAGATTAAAGAAAAGTTCAAAAATGAACTCAACAGCTCAACAAATTCCAGTACCTGGAACTAGCCCAGCTTCAGAATCTATGGCCGAAAATACTGAGGATGTGATCAATGATAACACTACCATAATGTAAGTAAACACAAGAATGAGTGACAAATGTTTGTGATAATTGTATTTATTGTAGAACGTTTAAGCCAGGGGATAATCAGTTTTGTCAAGAAATTAAAAGCAAAAATGTTAAAATTATTGCCAATCCTGGTACTCATGATCATGGCTCTTCAAAGGTGAAATTGAAAAATATCGTTGACTATATATGGGAAGTGAAAAATTATCCTGGACATTTAATAGCGGTCCATATTGATGAAAAGTACATAGCATATGCCATAAACGGTAAAGTATTCCATTTTGATATATTTAAATATGCTTATATTAGTTTAAGTTTGTTTTTAGTTTGTTTTTATACTCCAAAAGATTGTTAGCAATCTATTTCAAACATTTTTAGAAATTCGAAATTTTTTTAATTTATTTTAACGTTTGAATATTGATCTACTTCTGATAAGTTTTAGAAATGTATATTAATTAAACAACAAAAATTAAATTAAAATATATCCACTTCCATATGTGCATAACATAACATCAAAAATGGGTTACCTCTACAGTTTGTTTCTGTGCTACCTCAAATTTAGGTTTCCTAATTTGCTTTGGGTTACAAAATCTACTTGCTCTAATGATCTCGGCTGTGTGTCTAGATTTGACATCTAACCTTATATGATATTTAATATTCGGCGCCCATCCACTGTTTTATAGAGTGTTAGGCCTTGATATTAGAGTTTTGTTGCATTGTTCTGGGATTTGGAAGGTTCTTAAACAATATAGCACCTTGAACTACCACGTTGAGCGGGGTGTTGATCGAAGTAAAGGGGAGCTATTAAAGCGATGCACATGCTACTCTTAAGTACCCTACACATTTCGTTAGTCTCTCAACAACATTATAATCTTGACCCCTCGATCAGGCCAGGTTTAGAGATGGGAAAATATCGCGATTAAGGAAGGGAAAGGATACAACAAACAAATAACCAATTGTAAATAATGTGTTAAGACTGTTGGCGAGTAATAGCGCAAATTCGAAATCGAGTACTTAGCTAGGCTGCATACCTGGGAGAAATTGTAAAAGCCATTGCTCTGCTAGCAGCTTGGGTTAGAGATGGATTTACCGGGAAAAAATTGTTTGTGAAGTATGAAGTCAAGACTCACTTCGTTTATTCTTTAATTTACTATATTTTTCTTTTTCTCTGATGCAATTTGTCTTGCTGGGAAATCGTGTTGTTGGCACGAAATATTTCGCCTTTTAAATTTCAATTAATTTGGTTTTCGCGTTTTCCACACTTTCCTTTAATTTCTTTTTACCTTAATTTTTGATGGGAACGATAATAGTAAAGAAAAATTTATTTATTTATTAATTACAATACAGGTACAAATTATATTATAATTATTACGAGATGTCGGGGTATTTTATTTTTATATTTATATTCTGCTATCATGAGATCTAATCAACTTCTTATTGTTTCGCTTCTACTTCTCTCTTGGTTTTTTCCGACACTCTCTGGATAAATTCTATACCAAAAACTCACAATGGTATGTGAGAGTAAGAATGAACGCCGAATACAGAATTTGGGTGAAGCGCATCCGCCATGTCTAATTTATATAGACCATGATCGATTAATTTGATAGATGCGATTTGTAGATTATTTGCACATACATGCGAATTAGGTAAATTCAACAAGAAAAAGTCAAACGGTCCAAAATGTAAAATCGCGATCACGCTGGCTGGTTCACATCACCTCCACACGTGATGATAATGTCGCACAAATCCCTCTTTCAAACTATCCAAAGTGATATGAACCCTGTGGCACGTAGTGCTGATTGTGACAGAAATCTGTTTTTTTTTACAAACTTCGCTAAAGATAATACATCAACACGGGTTTGATGGTATGGTGGCTTATCGTACTGACAAGCAATGTATAAAATAAAACAATAAAAACAAAGTAATTAAACATAATACATACATACGTAACTGGTTATTACTTCAGTCAGGATTACGACCCAACTTCTAACACCACTTTTGTTGTGTTTATACATGAGTGGCGGGGCCTATAGTTTAAAGTCAATACCGAACGGCACATTTTTGGGAAACTTATTTAGGGTCATTTTTATTCAGTCTCAGAATTTTTGCCAGAAATCTGCTGAGGGGCATTCGCCGAAGAAATACTTTTTCATATTTCGTTTGTTGGAGATGTTTGACCTAGCGTTTGAACCATGGCCTCACGTCTAATAACACTATCTAATAACACTACGGCGGCTACAACATAATAGCAATTTAAATATGTTAAATGATATTTTCTATCATATTATAGTTGGTACACAAAATATATAGCAGAAAAACTAAAATCAGACCGATGACTTTAAATATTTTAGTACTGATTATTAAAATAACTAAAAATATTGTAATTAATTTAATTTATTTATAAAAGTCAACAATAAGGTATCACGAATGGAAGGTATGGTCCGTGTTGTTAACACATCTAAAGGTTTGCGTGCGTTAATAAAGGGAATGTCTGGCGAAGTTCTTGATTTGCAATTTGCTCATATTGAAAAGGAACACGTACTGGCATCTATTGATGCTAGTTCGTTGTATGTGCATAAGATTGTATTACTCGAAGGAACACTACTGTGCAATTTGGTTTTAAAAATTGTAGACCCACTAACAAATTATACACCAAAGTATGATAAAATATCATGGTGTCCCTTTATTGAAATACCGGGAGAGGATGATGAAGATAGTAAATTGATTGTTTGGGCCCGTGGTTCATCGTTTCAATGTTTCAACGTAAATATCATTGTAGCCGAACAGAGGGTATGTATTGTATTTGTTTTTATTTCTTTATATGATGTGAAGAAATTATACTAATAGCCTTAATTTGTAGATTGGCGTATTTCAAGCAAGTGAACTTAAATCTGGGTATTTAAAACACTATGATGAAACAAAGACTATTACATGGGTAGCTTTGTCCCCTGACGGTTCAACATTGGGCGTAGGAAGTACAGATGGAGTAATCCGTTTTTATCAGGTATATATTCATGATAAGGATCCTCGCTGTCTTCATGAATGGAAACCGCATAATAATAAAGCCGTATCGTCGTTTTTCTTTCTTGATAATTTAACAAAAAATAATTCGGAGTAAGTTTTCGTACAATATCTTATTAATGGCATAAGAGAGATAATTGTTTTTCATGTTTGTTATGTGCAGCGCATATTGGAAATTTGCAATAACCGGCGCAGATAATAATACGGAAATTAAAGTTTGGGATTGTGGAACTTGGAACTGCTTACAGACTATTGAATTTAATTGTAGTATTGACAAACCATTGCGTTTTATAGTTGAGTTGGATAGGACGTCATCATATTTGGTTGTATCCAGTTTAGAAACACGGACTTGTTATGTAATGCAAATCATAAACACCAGCACTTGTTACTCTTCTATAAAAGGTGCTGCATCTGACAATGAAGATTCAACTAATAAAGATTCAAGTGGCAATAACGTAGTGCCAAATATAACCCACAATTCACCACCTATTTTAGTGTATGTCAAAAGTATCTCAGAATTTCCACTTAGTTCTGGCATACTATCGTTTTCGATAGTCGATGCAGCAGTAAGGCGTTACAAATGTTCAAATGATAATTACTTATGTGAAGAATTAGATGACTATGATGAAGAGACGTCTTCCATTTATTGTGTTGCAATTCACTTGTATGTAATACAGGCGAAAAGTATGCAAGAGTGCCATATACTATATCAACCAACGGTACCGGAGAATATTGATGTAAAAAGTACCATTTCCAGCAGCGATATTAGCGGTGTAAGCAGAAATAATATCAGCAATAAGACTGTGCCATCTAATGCTAGCGAAAATGATGAACAAGTCGACGATAATGATGATGAAGACGATTCTAGCGATGAGGTGGAGAATGAAAAAGAGGCTGATGGGCGCATAAGTAGTGCTTCTATTAATAAGGATGAAGTTTCTACAAATGAGAAAAATACCCTGGAATTATTATTGGGACTCTCTTCCGCCACAAACGTAACCTCTGCTAATATAGTTTCAAGCACTGGTGGATCAAATGTAGTTGCGGTAGCCGCTGCAGCAGCTGCTGCACCAAGTGCTTTAGCAACAGAAAATAAAGTTGAATCACGTAACACTTCTCCTAAAGTCACAGCTGGTAATAAAAGTTATTCACAATTAAATCTAATGACACCGGATGCGTTCTCTTCTACTTCCGCAGCAAGTGGTAAATATTATTTAAAAAAGCAACTACCAACATAATTAATTAATTAATTGGTATGTATTTCTTAGAGAGAAAAACGCCAGAAAATGTCAGCAGTGAAGTTCTCAATACGATATTGATGTTAGCTGGTGTAGCTGGTCAAAATGTCACACCAGGTAAAACAGAAAATATAAACTTATTGAACTTGGTGAATAATAAAATGATCGAGGAAAGTGAAATAAAACATCAGGATATTGAATCTCAAAAGAACTTCATAGGTAAGTCATTTAAAATATAATCAAGTTCAAGCAGTTTATTAAGCGATACTTATAAAAAATGTGTGAAGCTATTGACAGAAATCCAGGGCGCAGTATAGGTGAAAATTTGGCTAGTGGTGGTTCAAGTCCAAGCCGTGAAGTACAGGAGATTATGTCGTTACAGGATTATGACAAAAATTCTTATAGCGCTGATGAACTGTTGGACGAACACAATGAAAATACTACTAAAGCTGATGCATCCGAAAGTGAAGAAATTAAAGTAAAAGGTAATGCTATTAAATCCTTTCCTTAAATTTTCATAATTAAACTTGAAATTAATTTATTTCATTCATCGTATATAATAATTCTTTAGCAGTTGATTCGACTAAATCTAATACGAAATTAACTCAATCAACTACAACGACGACAAATTGGCCAAAAGTACCAGATATACCTAAAGTTGCAAATAACAAACACTCAGCTGAATTACAAAACGCTGCAAATTTAATATCTCAAGCTGTAAATGCCTCTTCGATGTCAAACCTTACAAATAGTCTAGTTGCACCGACTCTCGTCGTGCCAAATAATGTAAATAATACTGGAAACGATTTGACTGAGATTAATAGTAAAATAAGCGAACTAATAGGTAAGTTTATTATTATTTTTTAATACATAAATTACTAATTTGTTTACAATTGAGTTTACAATCATTAAAATGATTTTTCATGTACAGAATAAATCATAAGCCTAGGTATCCTCTAATCGATGTAAACAATTTTAATAATAATAATTGATGTTTTTTATATTTATTTTATTAATTGAATCTTCGACTAGCATTCAAAGTGTACGGTTGATTTTGCGTGTTTGTAAAATAACGGCTGTCGCATACTTTATTTTTAACATTTTTTTTTATTTTTTTATTATTTTTATTTTATTTTTTCTTTTATATTGTTGTTTGTTGTTTGTTAAAAAATCACACATAAAGACATGGATCCGGGTCCACCGGACAACCTGTCTAATAATAGGTTCTTTGCTCTTACGGATTTCATAAAAATCCGTCAAAGTAAGATTTCGAAATGATTTTCCAGCGTTATCTAATCCAATCGACACACATTAAAATTCTCCAAAATAAATTTTGATAACCTCCACTGGTGAAAAAAAGCAACCCTCCATATTAAATCCATTTGCTATAAAAAAATGCAATAAAAACATCTCAACGGAAATAAATTCGATTTCGATGCTACGTGATGGGAGCCTACATGTTCTTGCACGCAACTCCCCTATTGCAGAAAAGTTTTTGAAAACAAAATCACTTATCAATCTATGTCCCACCTCATTCAAGCTGCATGAGACACTCAACTCCGTCAAATGTGTAATATACGTGTTTAATACATGTTCCAGAAAGTGAGATAGGACAGAATATGAAAGACCAATGTGTCACAGATATACAAATTCACTAGACCCAGCGAAGATGGTAAAACTCGTGCTCCGACTGGCAAAATGATAGTAACTTTTGGTTTATACCGTTTACCTACAACAGTTGACGTTGGTTGGTATAAGTGTAAAGTTGAACACTACATTCCCAACCCAATGAGATGTAAATATTGCCAGCGACTCGGCCACTCTAAAAATCGGTGCAAAGGAAACCAACTTGTCCAGATTACAGCCTTCCACCACACACTCTAGAACCGTGTACCCGCATCTTCTATATAAATTGCTCTGGAGAACACTCATCAGCTGACGATAAATGTCCCCGTTTCTTACAAATGAAAGTGATTTTAAAAATTAAAACCATAAACTTTTATAATATAGGAGAAACCCGCCGTCAGTACAGGGAAAGAAATCCAGCTTCAACATTTACCCAAAACACATATGCTAATGTAGTCTCTGACTCTCCCACAAGACGAGATGAACCATCGAACATCCAGACAATAAAAAATACAGTTAACAAAAATAAAGGAATAAATAAAAAAACCAACAACAAAAACAAGACAAAAAGAACCATCAAACATACAGACAATAAAAAATATAATTAACCAAAATAAAGAAATAAATAAAAAACCAACAACAAAAACAAATCAAAAGCATCGAAAAACAAAAATACATACAACTTTAAAAACAAATGAATTCTCAATTGAACATGAAATACCAAAAACAAATTTCATAATAATGGAAAAATCTGAATTCAAAAAAACAAAAAACAACATACACTCACAAAAATTATACCACAGATTCCATTAAAATAAACCCAAACATTTCTTTGTCTCCAATCATGAAAAAATAAATAACCATCAGATTGAAAGCGTTAAAAAATTGAAAATCTTGAGACTAACATTCTCATCAAACTACACCTGGATAGAGAGTTAGGCAAATTTATCATCAACCTGTTAGGGTTTTGGCGTATGCTTTCAGAACAACTCCGTTCAACAACTTTCTCGAAGAAACTGGTCTTCCGTCTAGAGAAAATAGAATATATCATGTCAAAGCTAGAAATCTTTCAAAACTCCTTAATAGTACAAACTCAGTTAAAGACCAGGACATTAAATACAACCTAACCTCTTCTGTTTTTAAGATACCACTAACACCAAAAAAAAAAACAATTAAACAAAGCTCCACGGAAATTCGACCTAAATTGACTTCATCTGTCACTTACTAATTTTATCAAAAATACTACACCACAAAATACATTTCATTGTATGATTTCTGAAATTAAAGCCAGTTTTAAAAATCACGGTTGGAATTTACTATATACCGATGGCACCAAATCCCGATTTAAATTTAGGAACACTTTACGAACATGCCACAGTTTTCACTCCAGAATCCTGTGCTATTTATCAGGCTATTTGTCTTGCACTTAAAAACAAAAATTAGACTACTATTAGACAGATGGTCCATCAGTTCTAAAAGCCATAAGTAGGCCATTTAATAACAAATGGAAAATAATATCACATATTAAAAATTCGCTAACAGGGAATAAAAATAGAATAAAATTACAATGGATACCTAGCCATATTGAAATCGCTGGTGATGAAGCCGCTGGAAAGCTATGTTAAGCTCAAACTTAACATACCCTGCAAACATCTTAAAAAATAAAATCAAAACATTTTCAAGACTGCGTCTAGGACATATAAGCTGTTCACATACATACATAATTGGCCATTACAACCATTCAATCACGATTATGGCCTAGCTTCTCACACCACTCATGTTGCGTGTGTTAATTTTATACGTGACTGGCGGGACCTTCAGTTTAAAGTCGACTCCGAACGACCGATTTTCTTAAGAAACATTTCATGGCAATTTTATTTACTCTCAGAGTTTTTGCCAGAAATCTGCTGAGAGGAAGTC
>QOCX01000262.1:258667-271199 GCA_005959815.1 Sarcophaga bullata
AAAGAGCTTCTTGTTCTTTAGTGTCTAATATATTTCAAACACCTAGGAATTTCAACATTTACACTCTTTTATGCCAACAGAGAATGCTTCATGTAACGAAACTAAACATGCGAATGAACAGTATTTTTTTTGTGAGATTCAAGATATGTATTTTCATAAAGCAGGAATTAATGTGCTCGACATGATGATTCAAATATGGAGGATGTCAGCTTAGCAAACTGCTACCTGTAGCACACCCATTAAAAACCAAATACTGATGTAATTTGCCAAAGTATATCTTGATTATTTATAAAAATCAAAGGGTACTATCTTTACATACATTATTAAATTTAGGAATATTGATATATTGATTAACAATACATTATATTTTCCTATTTTCTGTTCTTAATCTTTTTTAAAATTTATACATTACACTCTTCATACTCTTTCATTGCATGCTCTGTAGAGCAAGCCCAAATATAGTTTTTCTCTTAATATCCTATTATTATGAAAATTGCACACTTATGCTGATAATGGTTAATTTGACCTTATACAGCATATAGACTTGTGACATATGTATGAAATTTTGTTCCCATGTATATAAAAACCAAATCTTAACCTTCAAAACAGGTTTACTGCAAAGCAGTAAAATTGGACCAACTGACGTTAGAATTTTTCCCGTAATATTTATAGTACAGTCACATTCAGAATTTTGATGACCGCTCTTTATGAACTCATACTCAGAATCTGGGTAGAGTTATACTAATATATTAGCTGGTAATATAAATTTTTTGGAAATTTTATGGTTTCTTTATTATCAGAAAAAACTTCGAACCAGATTTTGATTCATTTGCAAAACATGGCACAAATTTTTAATATTGATTTTTTTAAAATACATTTGGCGTAATTATTATGTCTGGAGCGTATATTTATTTTATTCTAATGAAAAAATTTAATAATGAAATATCTGTTTGTTAATCAATAGTTAAAGGAATTTAAAAACCCGTGATAACGACACAGATCTAAAAAAAGTGATGTACATATTTTTTATGACTACTGTGCTCAGATTTCCATAGACGAACTCTCAAAAATGAGTATTTCTCCAAAATCAAACTAGAACTAGATAAAATGTTGAGAACCGATATTATTTCGAGTTTGTAGCCACTGTTTTCAGGCTCATTTATTTTTGGGCTCATGTTAGAAAATTTAGTTTAATCTTGGTTGCTGTTTTTTTTATGCTTTGTTTTTTTCAACTGTCAAGAAAATATAGTTTTTCACTTTTAGAATAGACTGTTAATTTGCCCTTTTGTAAGTTCGACTTTTTATGTTTTTGCATTTTATTTACCAATCTAAATAGGAAAACATTATAAGTGAGATCGTACGAGTATGTCCGTCCCCGTGGAATTATCGAGTGCAAAGAATGACATTAACTTATTTAACATATTCACCTGGTTTTAAAGCATAAGTAGTTTTTTGGTTCATTGGCAGATCTCCTAGTTTCGTGATATAATATCATTGACGGATTATCTTTGTGGTGACCGAGTACGTTACTAATAATTGTTTTTCCGCGACAAGGAAAACCCGCCCATATATTTATATAATGATACTATGATTTCAAAAATTCGTCTTAAATTTATTTATTTTAAATTTTTTTAAAGTAAATTCTAGGTCCGTCTGTTTCTATGATTGTTTCTAAATGTATTAATAATTTATTATGGTTAATATTTTATATTTATTTCATTATACTAGATTTTGTTATCAATTTATTAACACGATCTCTCTTGAATTAATACCATATTTCTGTTCTGAGTGAGGGGTGCAACCTAAGTACATTTATGCATATGCAAAACATATTGAGCATAAAGTTTTGCTCCTCATTTTTTTTGTAAATTAAGATTGAGGACGTACAGATTAAATTTAATTTACAAAATAGAAATAAATTAATATTTATTTATTTCTTAAATTTATCAACAGAATCAATCAATACATTTATGATTCATAAATACACATGTATGTAGGTGTATGCTCATTACTAAAGTTATATTTAAATATTTGTACAATAAAATGGGAGGAACCAAAAACAGTCCGGCAACTAACCGAATACGATGTGTAAACCTCCTCTTCCATCTGTTACCAGACAGCCAAGGCCTGGAACTAGACATGGTAGCTACCATAAAATGACATTTACTTAAATATATATTTTGTTAATATTAGTGTATGATGGCTTCTTAAGGAGATCAATGGCTGACGCCTTTGGGCTTTAAAAATTGGACAATCTGATAGCACAAGTTTTGATAGTTAAATTGTGTTTACATTTTTGATATAATTATGTTGAAGTTATTAAAAATTGATAAAATATTCCTTCGGCGACCTTTATTCCCAAGACCACAAAATCAATATCAAAATATTCCGGTGCTCAATATGTTTTGGAGATTGATTTAAAAACAAAATTCTCCTTTTTTGAATTTTTTTAAAACTTACGGTTTAGATGCTTAGACGTTGTTTTCATTCCATAGCTCTGCTCCGTTCAGTTCAGTTCAGAGTAAGTTTGTCTTTCACTTGTAAGTTAAGGAAGGTTACGTTTAGAATGTACTCATAGAGAAGGAGATAAAATTATATACAGTTTATGTACGTATGGATGTACATGCACAGACAAAAACTTATGAATTAATAAAAGAATATTATTTTTATTGAAGAAATAATAAGAAATTCTATAAAAATTTCCTTCTTTTCTTTATTCAAACATAAAACATACTTAATTGGTCAAACATTTATGGTTTCCTTTACTGGATTATGCCTTCTTGTATGAATCCACTAACAAATGTTCAACCATTTTTATCGCATTGATGTAAAATATTTTCTTATATGTATTGGGTGTTTAAATGAAAATTGCGAAGGAACACTTATATAATGATAGGCGGATGAAGCAATGTCTAAGCAAGAAGCGAATAGTTTTTAACTGCTTTTCCAACATTCAGATATCAGGTGGTGTCGTAATTAAACTACAAACCAGTATAATCCAGAAAAAAAGAAAAAATAATAAAAATACGTACATAATCCGATGAAAAAGTAGTGACAGTAAGTCGTCGCAGTTGACAGGTGTTGAAGGCGTGGTAGTGAGGGCGCGCCTGAGTGTGAGGGCTGTTCCGATACGTGTGGGATGAATAATGGTAGGTGTGTGTGGTGTGCATTGTTCGAAGTGTGAAACGGAACAGAGAAGAGAGAGAAGAAGAACACGAGGACGGACGGTGATGCAGCACAGCACGGAGACGAGCTGAAAGTTAGAAATGACAAGGACGGAGACGTGGACCGGTCACCGTGGAGCAGGCCCCTCGAGGGAACGAGACAAAGGAAATGTTTTTAAAATGAAGAACATTTTTCTTCCTCTTGTATTTAATTATTCACAATAATTATAATTATAGCACTTGAGGCCATCATCACTTAACCAACACTTGGATACTTGACAGAAAAACTTGAAGAATTAAACAATTTTTGTCTTAATGGCCATTAATACGAGGTTATAACCAAGACAGTGAATATGCAAATCAGTACAAAGACAATAGGGTGCGCCTTATTTGTAAAAAAAAACAAATTACATGAAAAGGTTGTGATTTTTTAAGCAGGAATATAATAGACGTAGGTACAAATGCGGCTCCTCCTCAGCTCATGCAAACAATGACCCTTGCTTGGCCTTTTGCTATTTGTCCTTTTTGACATCAATGATATCCCGGTTTCGTCTACGTTTCAGTCCATATGTGTGGTAAATTGATTTAAGCATTCTGTAATATCTTTTTTCTCTCTCTTTCCTTATGTTTTCTTATTTTTTAGGATGATCACAATGGTGTAAATGGCCTTCGGCTTTAATTTCTACTTGTCTTCATGACAGTACAAGCGCTCAAACTTACCTTCCAATTTACTCCTCTTCGTGTAGGTTTGACAAAACATAATGAATTTCTTTGTAACGTTGTGTAGGGTGCACCAAATGTAAATGTTTGCCCTTCTCGAGTAGCCTGTATTAATCTCTGCATATCCTCTGCTACCTATTTCTTAAATAATTTTATGTTAGCTTGATATCCTATACCAAATTAGCTGACTTAAGCTATTCCACATTAGCTGACCTTGAGTGCATAAGTTTTCAACTGAAAATCTAAAATTATTTTATGAGCCCGAATATAAATTTCAAATATCGTTGGGTGTTATTTCTAAAAGCCGCCACCAGAAATAATACATTTTTCTGGATTCACTTATCTGAACTTATCGGATGAATCCCTAGTAACGCTCCGCTTCATCAAAAGATAAAATTTCCGAACAAGAATAGACGTGTTCCCCAATTAGAAAGATTATTTCGATATCGTTTTCTGCTTGAAGTACAGGAATATTCTTCCAATTTTAAATCTTCAATAATTTACCTCTTCATCACAAATACTTCTTGTGGAACAATATTTATTCTTCTTTTGAAAACGAGTTTATCCATTCTCTTTGCGCCAATCTTATCTTCCGTGATCATATTCATACTTTGGAAAAAAGAAAAAAATTAACTCAAATGTGTAAACTGCACCCTAATATACTCGTACATGAATCGTTTCCTTATGCTATAAACACAATAAACGCAACGCAGCAATCAAAACAATTTTGCAACTGCATCCGAAGGTAAGTTGCGTGCTAAATTAAATTATATTTAGTAGAGATAATATAAACAGTTCATTAATTCATTATCAATGGTGCCACTTTAACGTTCTTGCGTATTCTAATTCATACGTCGCTTTTAAGACCTCTATTTTACGCCGTAGTCTAATAGGTAGCGTGTTGGCATACTAGACATAAAGCCATGGCTCAAACCCCAAGTCAGATATCAAGACGAAAATATGAAAAAAAATATTTCTTCGATGGCTTCCTTTCAGCAGATTTCTGGCAAAAACTCTGAGAACAAATAAAAATTGCCAGGAAAAGTTTTTCAAAAATCTGTCATTCGGAGTCGACTATAAATTGTAGGTCCCGCCATTCATGTATACAATTAACACACACAATATAAGTGGTTTGAGAGGCTATACCGTACCGTGTCTGAAGTGTAATGTAAAGACCAGTTATATATGTATGTGTGTTATGGGAATCATTGTAAATTTCTCCACTTGGTATATATTTTCCTCAGTTTATTAAATATTCCTTTGAAACGGTAGCATCTTGTTCGTATTTTTTTTTTGTTGCTTAATTTAAGCACTTTTTGCTTGGTACTCCGTCCTGCTATCTGTGTTGGTATAAAGATTGTCTATCGTGATACCTAGCACATCCTGATTTGTTTACTGATCTGGTACATTACTCTTTACTTCTCTCACAATAACTCTTACCTCCGGGACTGCAGGCAGCTTTGGTTGCCTTTGTTTTGTATTTTACGTGTTGCTCATAAATTTCAAGAAAGTCTATGACGCCATTAGATGATCGGTCATACTCAGTCAAGAATTTCATACAATCTTAGGGTAAACAATGATGTTCCCTATACCCTTAGCTATTCACCATCATGGTTTGGATTGATATCAAGAGTAAAGTCCGTTCAGAGAGAAAGTAAATTGCACGGAGTTTGCACACCAAATCGAAGATTCGGATCTTCAACAAGCAAGCAAATCTAGTAGACTTGGAAAGATAAGATCTTAATTTCTTATATTAAAGAGACCCAAGCATTGAAAAGTAAGTTTGTTTCCCCCGATAACAATTTTAAGGCCAACCAGTACGTAGACAACTTCAGCTTTTTAGGCAGTACAGGGCAAACAAACGGCGGCATAAAAGTAAACGTAAACAACAGGTTCAATAAAACAAGGGCGACATTTGGTATACATTTTAGAAAATTTAGAGTATTCAACCTGAATGTAAATTAAGCTTGATTATAGAGCAGTGAAACCCGGTTGATTTCCATCACCATTTCGCAACAAGTGGGAAGATGAGACAAAATAGAACAACCAAACCGCGTAAGATGGAGATGCTTTGTGGAAGCAATGTATTTGCAAAAGTGCTTACGAAGGTAAAAATATTGTTACCAAAATGGAAATGGTGTAACATTGTTTAACATTAAAATGTTAAATAAAAGCTACAAAAACAAAACAATGGACTTATTTGCTTCATTGACAAATGAAGAAGAATAAAACAGCAACATCAGTATAACGAAAAAGGGATAAACAAGTAAACGAAGAGCAACAACAACGCTGTAAGGACGAACGTAAACAAGATACAAAAGCAACAAACGTGAAAGCATAAATAAATGTAAACATCGTTGTTTACATATATGGAGATTTCGAGAAGGCGAAGCCTCGAACGTTCGCCTTCAAGAACATTCATCAGACTGTTTACGACGCGATATAAAAGGCAAGGCATAGCATGCAAAGTCGGAGTAGAAGTTCAGTCAGTCTTGTGTGAAGCCGCGTTGCGTGTGAAGTAAACCAATCGTGGTTTGAAGATCTTATTTACAAAGATCTACAGAACAATTGTGTTGTAATTGTTATTGTTTATCGCAAAGAGCATAAACAAAGGAATAACAAATAAATTGTTGTTGATAGAATCAGTTGTGAACAGTGGCAAACAAAAGTTGTGTGAATAATAAAGGATTTAATTAAAATTAAACAGAAATTTATTTTTATTTTTATTTGCAATCTACGAGCTCATATTTCAAACATTTTTAAAAGGTAAAAACGGAACAATATGTATGGTATATCTGTATATGGTACATCTGTACATTCCTTGAATAAATTTTAAAACTAGCAGTCATTTGTGTTCTGACTCTTACAGCTTTTTTGCATGTACAATGGCGTAACATACATACATAATTGGCCATTACAATCCTTCAGTCAGGATTACGGCCTAAAGCTTCTCACACCACTTATGTTGGTGTGTTTTAATTTTATACATGGTGGGACCTACAATTTAAAGTCGATTCCGAACGACAGAGTTTTGAGAAACTTTTCATGGCAATTTTATTTACTCTCAGAGTTTTTGCCAGAAATCTGCTGAGAGGAAGCCGCCGAAGAAATATTTTCTCATATTTCGTTTTTGATGTCTGACCGGGGATTCGAACCCTGGCCTCTGGTCTAATAAGCCAACACACTACCTACTAGACTACGGCGACTTCAATGGCGTAAAGCATAGATTATTTTCCTATGAGAAGAAACCTTTGCTTCTAACAAATACTGTTAGTTGTTACCGATATTTGGTACCCAGTAGTAAAGTATCTTTCAATACCAAAAGTATTCGGTATTGAACAATGGCTATCGATTATTTACTTGTATTTACACGTATCGTTTCATTACTTTCAATGTATATCAAACGCAATATCTGGAAAAACTCTATATATTGTGCAGTTATATAAACGTTAAAAACGTGACATCTGTCAACGAAGAATACAGATAGAAACGAAACAGAACACAAAGCAATACATACACGAACACAATACAATGCAAATAGATTGGTATACAGACATGGGCACGAAATCAGCTGTTCAGAACGATGATGAGTGTTGTTAATGTCATGCAAAAGTAAAAAACTACCAATTAAGCCTCAATTGGAAAAAGTTAAGTTAAGATAAGTTGCAAAACAATACATAGCTAATAATAAAACAATATTCTTATAATTATTTATGTACAGTAGAATAATAGGAATATTTATTTAAAAGCTCTGTTTAATCTTTAAACAGATTTAATGTTGGCAACTGATATTCGGGTTAATATCTTTGTTTTGGTGGTCGACCAATGTAATTTAATACATCAGAGCCAAATAAGTTAAACTTCGATTCGTCGCTAAACAAAACTTTAGCCCACTGCTTTTTTGACCAATGCAGATACCGTCCAGCAAAGTCAAGCTTCTTATTAATCTTACTTATAAGTGGCTTCTTGGCTAGCTTACCAGCTTATAAATTTGGTTCTCCTAATCGGTTACTGGCTGTGTGGACGCCAATATGCATAATTGCTCGTTTGCATAATTAGTAACATGTACTGCCGTTTTCCGAGGGTCAAGTTTTACTATTTTTAACATTTGACGGTCTTGGCGGGCAATAGATTTACGACCACTACCTGGCTTTCTTTCCACGTTATTTTTTTGACGATATCGCTTTGATATGTTGATATTAAATTGATGCGGAACTTCATTTATTGATTTGCCTTCTTCCAAAGCCCTTATAATGGCAAATTTGCTATCTGTTGACAGCTGTTTCAATTTTAAATTCACAATTTGCAAATTTTCCATTAAACTTTTACTTTAATTACTCTAGTTGATCTACTTTTATCTTTAAAACATTGCGTTACATTTTTTTCTCGCTAAATTTGTTCAATTAAGTAGAAAGAGATGCAAAGAACGTTTACTGAAGCTTTCTAATAAAATTTAATCAACGTTTTAAAAAATACGAAAGTATAGTGGAATTGAATCTGAATACCGTTATAGTTCGAGTCTCGATTGATTATCATATGACATAGAGTTGCATTTTTTTCTTCTCGCTACTGTATAAGTAGTAAAGTATTTATTTCTTACAAAATTATTAAAAACCAATTACATTGCTCTTCAATATCCTTAAAGACGAACGTACGGTACGTTAGTAACGTTACGTTAGGCTAACTGGCCCATTAGGTTCTAGATTTCACAAGTTTATGTTTTATCATCGTTTTTTTACGGATTTGAAATATGTTACGGGCTGTTATTGGCCGTTGGCACGACGAGCGATACTGAAAAAGTTACATAATGTAGACGCAAGTGTGAAATAACGCTACGTGAAGCCAATGCTAGAATATCAACCAGCAAACGAACTCTTATTTTTATGGTATGGTTTTCCCTTAACAGAGTTGAATGTGAGACATTTTATATTGAGGACATTGAGAAATAATTGAAAATATTGCGTTAATATTTGAGGATATTTTAATTTGACAAATTTGAAATCAGTTTAGAAACACTTTGACATATTGAACTAAAGCCCGTATGCTTAAGCTGGCGCAAATACTGTTTTAAAAGCAATGTATGTATGTATGGTTGATGATTCTTTTAATTTTCGTGTCCAGTATTAATCCCAAAGCGGAAAGTATTAGTTTTTTTGTTGTTATTTGAGGAAAAGTGGTGCAGAACATGGTTTTGATTTTAATGTGAGAAATGAAAAACGTGGAAAAGTCTTAAGTCGTCGAATTGCAAACAATATTGTAGGGAAATGACATTTTGAATCAGTGCCAAATGACCGTTTTGACCGTTTAAAAGCAAATTGGTTAAAAAATGAATGACAAACGGATAGAGAACCGCAAAACCACTTATGAAGTTTTGCTTCAAAGACACGATACAAAATCGCCGTTGCATCGAATTGTTACTGACGATGAAAAATGAAGATATTTTCAGAATCTCAAACTGAAAAAATCGTTGGGTAAGGCGGCACAACTGTTAACTTCGGCTCCAAAAGTAGATTGATTCGGCAGAAAGACAGTGTTGTATGTCTAATGGGAACAGAAAGATGTGGTTTACCACGAGGCTCCAAAAAACTGATGACACAGTTAATACAGATCGCTAGCGGCAACAAATGAATAAGTTAGACAATGCATTGATAAAAAACGATCGGAATGGAAACCAAGACACGACAAGTTAATTTTGCAATAGAAAAATGCACCTGCAAAGCATTACGCTGGAAGCTGCCACTCCACACTCCATATGCCCCAAATTTTTACTCTTTTCGACTACTATTTGTTGTCATTAAGGGGAAACGCGTTGGCTAAGCAACACTTCGATTCCTACGAGAAAACTGCGTGAATAAATGATGAACAGTTTTACATGAAACCATAAATTTCGGATCATAATAGCCAGCAATGGTTATAATTTGAATAAAGATTTTTGTTAGTTTTCCATTAAAAATTGGTGCTTTCTTTACCAAAGCGTATAGGCTCACGAACATCCATGTACTAGCGTACAGGCTATAGCGAATGGAAATAGATTTCTCTATGAAAATGAACATAATTTCACCAATTTAAATACAGGGGACAAGGCAGAACAAAAAGAATTTTGTGTCACAGTATGAAGGGTCAAAATATAATTCATTTTCCCCAAGTGCTGTTGTAAACACCAACAACATGATTTTTAAATTCATTATCATTAACATATGTCAAATGTCAACCCAAAACACACAACTTATATGAACATCTTAACTGACTTGACCGATTATTGTTGAACAATTGATGCTGACTTGAAACGATGGAACGATACCAGCTAATTTGCCAAATGAAACACTTCACAATCACTTCAAAACCTAATTTTAATACGACAATATATGTGGCACACGTGTATCGGGAGTACAGTCGTTGTTAATCTAACATTAAGACTTTTTCTCTCTCTCTCTCTCTCTCTCTCTCTCTCTCTCTCTCTCTATCTATCTCATGGCTATAATGGACACAATAAATACGTTAAACGGTATTTCATTGTATGTGCCTCTTCAAGACGTAAATATTGGTTGGCAACTATTGAAATAAAGAAGAAAATTTGGTCAGCTTATGTGTACACATGCATTGAAATGTTTTTTCCAGATATTATTGCTTTAGTTTTTGGATTGAATACCTTTTGAATACCTTTTTGTTAATAACCTGCAATCTTCTAAAGGTTATGAAAATTAAACAGAAAAAGAAATATTCATCTGTACGAATTGGTTTTCTTTTAATTTTTCTGGTCTAGAAGGTGAAATAATCGACATTTCAGCAATGTTTTTTGTTTGTAAAGTTCTTATTACATAAGTTTGTATTTACCTGAGTGCAATACATTTGGTACATATGAATGCAAAGATATTTTATGTTCCATAGATACCTCTTAATCGCTGGCATATTATTTTGAATGAAATACTGAATAAAATCGTAAACTAACAGACAAGCTTCCGGTCACAGCATTGTTTGCTCAACCATATTGTGTCCTTCCGATTGAAACTGAAACAGATCAATGTAATCCAACACCAGTTACAACGGGCCATCCAACAGAAACTTCCGAACCGTTACAGTTGATAACGGCCATCTTGAATCTGCATCTGTCAAATTGGTTGTCATTTATTCAGTCTGTTTTGCAAACACTATAAAACGGATGGTATAGCATCCGCACAACGCTTGCAAATACTGAAATTGATTCCATTCCTGGGCGATGAATAGGTACGCGAACAAAAAATTATCGAAAAGTCATTGGTTTTTAAGTGATTGGTTTGGACGGCCGACTTATGAATTTCAACAAGAGACGCTGCGTGCATATACAGCTATTAAACTTTTACCAGACATTAAACTTTTTACTTGTCAAGTTTATTTAACTCAATAGTGTACGGCCGATCGGTTAAATTCAATCGAAAAAGTTCAATTAATTTAAACCCGGGCAAGAGACCAACAAGCTCCCCGTATAACGACATTTCAGTGTAGTGGAAATTCGTAGTCCTGACCTATATACTAATATCCCTCAGAATGTTTCGATAATGATGCATTCGTTCCTTACATAGATTCTCGTAATAATCAACCGGAAACTTCGAACCAAATAGATTCCAGGTCCCAAATAGAGGCATATTATTCCATTGTTGTTCTGTCCTAATCCATCGGTTTAATATTGTTGTGTTGTACCATTACTCTGATCAATACTTTTTCAATGCCTCTTGATCCCTACTGTCTGGAAAGGCAAATGTTGTACTTAACTTCCCCAAAGGGGATATCATTCAAATACCGTCAATGTACATCCATCGCGTACCATACATATATAGGTTCACACTATCAGAACATATGCATTATAATAACTACGACACATATTACTTTTTTTTACAGTGAATTTTATTTTAACTAACATACTGTTAACATTTTAAAAATATTACAAAAAAAAGGGAAAATTTGGAGAGAAAGTAAAGGGAACAGGCAGCCAAACCTTAGCTTTTCCAACAAAATGGACATGAGAATGACTATATTCATGTTGCAGACAATACAGTTTAAAAATCAAGCTCTTTTCTAAAGATGTCTTAGGAACATCTTACATAATCAGGATTATAAGCAGACGTCGGCACAAAGAGATGTGATAAAAATGTGAGTGTATTTGTGAGAGGCATGTACATAATCCAGAGGAAAATTGTTAGTAACATTTTAAATGTGACCTAATAATATGTGTATGTAGTGGAAAATACAGAAAAAATGTACAGCGCCAAATTTTTAAAGACTGAGTATTTAACTTGACAAATACTTTTCCAAAAATGGAGTCCATTTCTCATTTTTATTAGTGAATCTCATTTGAAAATAGTGAATCCTTCTGTAATATTTTTTTGGGTGTATCATTGAAACGCGATAAAAAGTGGCATGAATCTTCTTCTTTAGAAGCTGACAAGCAACACAATGCAATTTAATGCACTTTTTAACAAACATTGTTGATGTTCGTGTGCTATGTGTGTAAAAAACCGAAGATGTTTCGCCCTCGGTGGACATTGGTAACGACGTCTGACCATAACCTAGCTTATCATACTTCTTATGTCGTGTGTGCGTTAATTTATTAATGAGTGGCGAGACCACAGTTTAATGTCGACTCCATATGATTGATTTAAAAACCGTTTTTG
>QOCX01000263.1:6807-40222 GCA_005959815.1 Sarcophaga bullata
AATAAAATGGATAGAGGGTACGGTACTTTCTTTACTAGTAAAATTTTCATTTTTATGTTCGGCAAACGAAATAAAGTAGGAATCGCATAGTGGGCAGAGTGAGAAGGAGCTAAAAGTAAGCAAAGAATATAATAAATTTTACATTTTACGCGTTCCAAAGCTGCAGTCTATATACAGTGCGAGCTCGATTATCGCATGGGTAACATGTTAAGTTTTGGAGCCTTAACCCTGCGCTGGATCGAAGCGTATAATTGTTGCAAGCTCAAGTCAATATTAAGGGAAATTAATGAAATTTTACAAATTCGCTGCTTAAGTGGATGGAATTGTTTTAATAACCAACTGAAACAAGCAAAAACCAAAAAAAAAAAAAAAACAAAATAAAAATTGCCTTTAATTAGGATGACGACCTAGCTTCCCACACTACTTACGTTGTGTGCTTTAATTTTTTATACATGGGTGGTGGGGTCTACTGTTTAAAGTCGACTCAGAACAACAAAAATTTTGAGAAACTTTGCATGGCAATTTTGTTTAACCCTCAGAGCCTTTGCCAGAAATCTGCTGCGAAGAAGTCGCCGAAGAAATAGTTTTTTTTTATGACCGGGGATTTGAACCCTGGCCTGACGTCTAATAAGCCAACACACTACCTACTGGAATTAATTGTCACTATACCGAGCACATAAACTTCATACATTTCCACAGGGAGTGGTGTTGCTAGGTAGTGATAAATGCTAACTGTACAGTTCTAGAACCGGCTAAAATGAACTAGTCAACCGTTTAGCTTGTATAAATAGAATGTAGAAACTAGAATAAGCCAACACAGGATGCGAATACTGAATAATAAAAAATGAAAACCATAGATGCTTTGGGACAACACTGTACTGCTAAAGGAAAGCAATTGGACATCAATCTGATAAATCATTTAAAGAAAAGCTACGCAATATAATCCACTTTCGTATGTGGGATTCACCCATGGGTTCGGAACAATATTTTTGTTCCGAAACAATTTTTTTTATATGGAGTTTGACGTTTCTCTTTTTGAGGAAGAGAGAGGAAGAGAGTAAATTTTGTTCGGAACAATTTCAGCTTCAAATGATTTAATTTTAATTTTTGTTCCGAAACAATTGAATAGTGCTGCCAGATACTTCAATTTTATAAGCAAACATATTTCATATGGTAGCCTTCTTTTTCCAGAACAATTGTTCGAAGTGGGTGAATCAATTCAGAACACTCTTTCAAAAAACTAAAATGAATTCAGCTTTAGACTCTCTATGGCTTCGAATATATATTTCAGTTTAGTTTATAGATCCATCAATTATTATTTTCGATTTGTTTATTCACATTTCTCAGTAATCCAGTTTAGTTGTATTTACGAGAATTCTTATAAATTTTTTAAGGTCTTTTTAGACCCCTAAAGTAAACACTCTATTTAAAGCAATCTTTAGCAACTAATTTTCATCAAATGGTGTTAGAAAAAAAAAAATAAAGAAAGAAAGAAAAACACAAATAATTGCAAAATATAATGAGAAACTCGTACAACTAATGAGGCAAATAATAAAGGTCAACTGGGTTGCAAATTAAATAAAAGAAACAAAAACAAAAAGAACATGATTATACAGCACAATGCTGTGTTGCATGCAGCATTTGAACGAAATAATAAAGTATTTGGATTAAAAATTTGATTAACAAATAAGAAACGGAAATATTGTTTTGAGGTTCTAGTCGCCATTGCTTGTTAACTGCATTATCATGAATTATTCAATTCAAAGGCGTCTATAAATTACACGTGTTGCTTAACTTACGAAACCGTTTTCACTTACCATATTTCGAAGGCAAAATATTCTAGAAAAACAGACAACAAGGAGTAGAACAGTTTCAAAGGATTACAAATAAAAATTAGCAAAGAAATTACGAGAATAAGGGTAAACAGCGATTAAATTCTAATTACAAAAGGCTGTAAAAAGACCGCGAAAGGGAAAAATGAAGAAGAAAGACAATAACAAATCAACAATCACTTTTGGAAGTTGCCAATATAGAAAATAAAGAAAGTATAAATAGAACGAAAGGAGAGATTGCCAGGCAGTTGTTGTAAACAGCACGTCTATTAACTCTGTTCAATCTAGAAGAGTCTTGATAAATTAATTCTTTGCCAATGTCTTCGCTTGACCCACCGTTCGGTGGAGTACTTTTACTTAATAAGGTAGCAAAACTAGGTAACAGCGCGTATTTGAATGTTACTGAATGAATTCTAGTTTGGTCTATAATATGGGAGAGTTTTGTTTTATCAGACCTCTTTTAGCCGTGGTAGTGTTTTTTTTTTCAGACATATGGCTTAGTTTCTGGGCTTTCAAAACCAAATACATATACCATCTGCTAAGTATCCACGTTATTTATTATAAAGAAGTGAAATATTACATCCTGGCAGGACTACAGTTTCCAGAAATTTTAAGAGACCGGACGCGTTACGGATGTGTTTAAATCTGTGCATCATTGTAAGAGTTATTGCCGCCAATTCAGAGTGATAATGGATACATGATGCAATTACAACAGAATTACAAATTATTTCTAATTATTACAGCGGAGTCTCTAGTGCAGATCGAACCCATAACCCTTACGATAATAGTCTGGCACACTATCCACTACACTACCAGGGCAACTTGATAAGCAACTTGTTTAAGATGTTGTTGAAACGGTGTTCGGTTTCACACCGGGTAGCGGAATTTTTCTTATCGCCAACGTACCATCGAAAACTATTTGAAAACTATACCCATAGGATCGAACTGCTGCAACTAATGAATAGACGGACGTGACATTTGTCAGTTTATTTCATTTATAATTATAGGAAGTATGAAATTTCATCTAACACCGTTAACACTTTATATATGTTTTATTTAACCTCACTTTTGAAGACAAAAACTTACTTCATTTTTTGGCGTTGTAATGAATTCAGTGTATCGATAGTAGAGTATTACAACTCCCTCCTTCAATAATTATACTCAATAGGAAAAAATAAAATTATATACACAATATTTAATAAGAAATCATTAAATAAAATCAAATCAAAGGTAATAATAATAAGACTGAGAAATAATTTGTTTTAATAAACTTCAACTAAAGCTATACACTAACGAAGTATGTTACGATGTTTGAAATATTTTTTTCATTTTTTGACTTACAATTTAAATGGATTTCAATTTAAAACCCTTGCAGAAATACATTTTCATTTGCACTTTGTCTCAGTCTTCATAAAACTGTCTTTTGGACAAACTAACTTAATAGACAGAGACAGACGGACAGAGTAATTCAGCAGATTTATACGATATGATAAGCTAAACCGAACTGAACTGAACTGAACCGAACTGAACACAACAACTTTCAGTTTTATTATTGTATTAAATATTGCAACAACAACAATAACAGTAATAATATTAATTTGTTATTATTGTTGTAGTTGTTGTTTACTTTGTATACAACATTAAATTGAAAAATTATAGAAAATCATCTGAAAAGATTTTCAAATTGTAGGCAATTTTTCAATGAAATGGAAAAAAGATTTGCAAAAAAAAAAAATCATTCAACCGCAAATTATTATTATTAGTTTTTTGTTTTTGTTTTTGCTTTTGTTAAGCAGCAATAAGTTTCTGTTTAGAAGACTTTAAAGACAAATTAATGAAATTTTAATTTTTTTTTTTTGGGTTTTTCATACTTTTAATGAATTTAAGAAATGAATTGAAAATCAAATCAAATTAAAGCTTATCTTGAAATCAATTTTAAGGTCTAATATAGTAATAATTTCAAAAAGATTCCTTTTTTATGTATCAAGATTAGTTTCATTGTAAATTATTGGGGGTCCTAAAATAACTAAAAGAACTCTGAGGTTATTTTACAGCCAATATGGGCATGCGTATTAGGAATTTTCAATGTCTCCTGTATTCCCGTAACTAATCTGTACTTCTGCCAACACAAAGAATACTTTTTAAATATTGTTGTTGGCAATATACTAAAAATTCCGAAGACAATTATCGTCAAGATTCAATTTTTGACTTGAGTGTTGTCTAATGTTGCAAGTATGTTCACACAACAGACATATAGGAAAGAAATCACACAACATACATGAGTATGAACATATACAAATTATTTGAAAGTGTGACTATAGCTTAAGTAACACTATACAAATATTAAGCACGCAAATATTGAAACTAGGTTTGGATATCGTGTATAAAAGCGTTGATCTGTTCATTGTGCAACTGTTCTTGCTCTTGAAATATTATGCATTCTCTTAGCAACATGTATTGTCTGGTGTTCTTTAATCATTAGATAATTAGCCTCTTACACTAAAGTTCCATGATTATTATTACTATTGTCGTGAAGAAGTGTCTTAGTACGATCTATGGTACTTTCTTCAAACTTTATGGAGTTTCCCTGATAAAATTCAGTACGCTGCTCGGTGTCAACAATACCAATTCTCTATTTAGCACTAATGCCGCACAAGTTCAAAAAAGGTGTTCCGATGATTCGTCATTCTCATCGTGACAGAATATTTATACATACGTTCGGCAGGGGATAATTCCCATTCTGAATAAATTTACCTTGAATATAAAGTACCTTTCTAAAGACCGGTTACCATTCAAACGTCTGCTTTTAGTCCCTCTACACAAGTTCGTCTTTGCTTGCTCATTACCAAGAATTCCCACATGATCTGGGACCCAGCAGAGGATATTCTTATTTTCTCTATCTACCGAAATAAGCTTCTCCAGACAGTCCCATAATATCTTCGATTTAACTTCATACGAGCGGAGTGTTTGGAGGGTTGTCAAGTACACATATATGTAGTTGGACACTACAACCTTCAGCTAGGATTACAAACGACTTAGTTTCTGACACCTACAGTTTGAAGTCAATTCCAGGCGACATATTTTTGAGTAACCTTTCACGGTAATTTTATTTACACCCGGAGTTTTTGCCAGAAATTTGCTGAAAGGAAGTCACCGGAGAAATATTTATTGCGTATTTCGGTTTCTTGGCGATGTCCGGCCTGGTGTTTGAACTCGTGCCTTATGTCCAATAAGCCAACACACTATCTACTAGACTACGACGACATCTAGAAACAGGAATAATACCTTTTATTGCTACGTATTGGTTGTAATATTGAACATGACACTTTCTTAAAAACTGTAGCTGCGTGATCCGTGGGCTTTCTGCATTAACTATTAAGAGCAGGAACTATTGAAGTCTTTTAGTTGTTAGACTTCGAAAACTATGATGAAAATGATGTTTGTAGATATCTGATATGATATTACTGTAGAAATCCAATATTGATTGCCTAGTTTAAATTTATTTTTTAGGAATTTAGGATACATTTGTCCACAGTTGCGCATTTATATTGTGCTTTGGGAAATATATAGGCGAACCTTAGCAGACAGTATAAACTATGTTTTCAGGCGTTTGGAAAATCATTTTCCGAATTTCTTTAAGAATTTTTTGTTATCGTGTTATCGCTTTAATACACAAATTATTATTTATCTTTTTTTTCCTTTTGCTATTCTGATACTTGTGATCTCATTAGCAGTATTAAAAAGGAGTCCATCATCCGTTGAAAGAAAAAAACTTTATTTGTTACACGTATTAACAGGAAATATGTCACATTTGTCTTACCATCACTTCTTTGTTAACGGGATTTTGCAAAACAATAACAAATCAATTTACCTGCAAAGAAAAATAAGAAGAAATGTTTTAAAAATTCTATTGATTGGTCACACACTGCAACAAAGTTGCATTAAATTGAAGACAATTTTAGAAAATACGTTGCAAACACAAAAATTGATCTGAACATACAGATGTACGTTTCATCTTTTTTTTTTTTATTTCATTATCAAGTTGATACAACATCATAACGTTATTTGATGTTAAATTAAATGAAATGCCAAGAAAATAAATTAAAAAAAAAAACAACTGAAAATAATAAAATAAAATAAAATAATTTAATGCAATTGGCAGATTATAAATATTTTTTATTTATTATTCAAATAAAATAAGAAGAAAAAAACAAAGAAAAAAGAAAATTATTGAATTTAAAAAATAAAATTAAATTAAATTAAAGTAAAAAAAGAAAAATAAAAAATTAAAATGATCAAAAATAATTGCACACTGACAATGAGTGCCAAATATTTTATTTTGTTTTTGTTTTTTATTTTATTGAAGCAGTTCAACGACATTTTAAATTCATTATTATGCGGTATGAACTATAGAACGACTGGCAACAAAAAAAAAATAAATAAAATAAAATAGGCATCAGGCAACAGACAGAAGACTACAGAAAAATAATTAAAAAAAAAATAAATTTTGTATGAATTTTAAACCCACAATCATAAAGAGTAACAAAGAGTAAGAAATTATAGCAAATATTAAAAGTAAACACAAGAAAAGCCCATCTGCCTGGTCGATGTATATCGTAATTACAGTACAATTGTAATCGTTTTTCGCAAGAAGAAAAAATTTTAAATTTTTTTGCCACAATTTTGTTATTCTTGTCTGGTAAAACTATATAGAATTACGACCTAGCTTCTCACACAACTTATGCTGTGTGTATTAATTTTATACGTGACTGGCGGAACCTACAGTTTAAAGTCGACTTTGAACCAAAGATTTTTGTTGCTTAACTTTTCATGGCAAGTATATTTGCTCTGAAAGTTTTTGTCAAAAATTTGCGGAGAGAAAGTCGCCAATGAACTATTTTTTCGTATTTCGTTTTGTTGGAAATATCTGAACTGATAATTGAACCATAGACTCACGTCTAATAAAGAAACGTAGTGGCTACTAGACTACAGCGGCTTCAAAACAACTCAATTATTAAAAAATAAAACTAATTTGGAAGCTTCCTATGCAATATTAAAATATCCTTATGCCCGTTGGAGCAACTCAAATCACATTACAATTGTAACCTCATGGACTTAAATTGACTATTGAAACAATCCCGTCTAAATGATAAAATTGCTTGCAAGTTGGAAGTACATACTTTAACCTCATTTTAACCTCTGAATGAAATACATCGGAAGGTGAAATTTATAACAGGAGGCCTATATAACACATATGGTTTGTGCCTTTTATAACACTTTTATGACATTTGCTAACATAGTCATTCATTGAACGTAATACTTGGCATTATGAATCTATCTAAAGCATAACGACTGCTCCGATTTCGATTAGCACATGTGATATGAGCGTATCAGAAACATTGATTTTGACAGAAGAGACAAAAATCGTTCAGGACATTTAACGAAAGGCAAGATATTGTGATGAAAAAGTTTTTCCAAACTTAATAAGAGTCATTAAACTTTGTAGAATCATTAGATGACATGGATATCACTCGATTTAAGTCGAAAAACCCAGCGTATTTGAAATGTTGCCTGATTACCGGAAAAAGTATTATTTTTACGGTCAAAGAAATAGATTCCATTACGGCATGGCGAATCCAAACTAAAGCCCGTTTAAGCAATTGATAAGCCTTAAAACTGAATATCCATTGCGTGAAGATAATGCTCTGCATTAGGTGGAATCAGAGGAGTCACATTAATTATTAGATGTTGGTATCGAGACGAGTGAGAAGCACACGAGCTGAAAACTAGAGACTTTGAAAGACAAAAATTTAAGAGAGAGTCTCTGTAATCTGCTAATAATGCGAAGATAGCCGAGGGGAACATTTACAGTCTGACTGTTACACACATAATTGGTCATAACATCCCTACTTACTTGACCATGGCAAGTTTAACTGTATAATTGTTCCCTTGAATCCCTGAGATAATGTTTTTCAACAGGAACTTTCGAACTTGAACAGCTGATAAATTTAAATTTTACTTAGTAACTTTGCCATTGTTAGGAGCTACCATAATTTTGAGCACGTCTTATTTTCTAAGGGAGGCACTATGCAACATAGTGCTGCATATAAGACGGCAACAGAAAACTAAGCGTTCGACCCAATTTTAGGCCAACGAGCTGACTTTGATTTTTTCTCTTATTTTACAATACAAACAGAAAGCACACACACACACATACCCACAAACTTATTGCAATTCATAATTACCGGCACATTAAACACAACGACATACTTCCCGCCAAACATGGGGTGTTAATGGCCAAATTTAAGTGCAGAAAAAAAAGGTTTTCAAATTTTCTGATTTTAAATTGAAATTTGTTGACAAAATAATAACAATTGCTGTGAATAAATATGGCCTAAATGCTAAATTTAAATTAAAAGAAGAAAAAAAAAAAGAAAAGAAAACTTAAATAACAACAAATTGTGAAAATTACCAAACACTTGTAATTAAAATAATTAAAAGCCTGCCAAAAAAAAAATATCACGAACTGGCCTTGAAAGTGTTGACAAAATTTTGTCAAATGAAATGATTCTTCATTATTATTGCCACATTTAAGATTTTTTACATGATTTTACGTCTTCAGTTTTTTTATTGGTCCTAAATTAAAGGCAATTTATTATAGGCAATTAATTTGTTTAGATGATGCCAAAGAATTTGGCAGAAAATAATTTTTTTTTTTAATTCTTTTTTGAAAATAAAAAAAGGAGAAACAGAAGGTAAAATAATTGAGAAATATTTGAAAGACCAAAAAGAAAATTGAAAGAAAGAAACTGTTTGTGCTGTTTGTTGCATCATAAATATTTAATTATTCTTAATAGAAAAAAGGCCTGGTCACAATCTTACATCGACCGACCACTCAACGAGAAAATTCTCTACTTCAAGAGCAGTTGCCTGACTGTGTAGGCAGACATAGATGTCGGTTGAATTTTATGCAGTTTGTTTTCAACGAACAAATTTCAAAATTTCATCAAGTGTTGCCTGAGAGGTATTCTGTCCATGTACTAGATCCACAACCGGATAGCTAATGCTTTATATAAGCAAACTCGCATTGCCTTGGAAATGAAAATGCGAAAATGACGATAAGTTGGGCACAAATTGTTGGAACGACATACACTATATCTAAAATCGTGGATACATACATACATAATTGGTCGTTACAATCCTTCAGACAGGATTACGACCTTTCTTCTCACAACACTTATGTTGTGTGTGTATTTTATACACGAATAGCGGGACCTACAACAGTTTAAAATTGACTCCGAACGACAGATTTTGAGAAACTTTTCATGGCAATTTTTTATTTACTTTCAGAGCAAGTCGCCAAAGACATATTCTTTTCGTATTTTGGTTTTTTTGGATCTGCCTGACCCGGGAATTGAACTTTGGTCTCACGTCTAATAAGACAACACTCTACCTACTAGACTACAGAGACAAACAACAACAACAACAACTCTCGCAGTTGAGTTTAATGGCAAATTTTCTAATTTAACCGTTGATGGTGCTTCAATTTGCTTCTGCAGAATTTTCAAATTTTGTAGGTAGAACTGTTTAGTCTCCCGAATTATTATGTTATTAACCCGTATGATGGAATACGCGTTTGAAATGTAGTTTAATTCTCTGTGCTTTACAACACAAAATTTGAAGATATTCTCAATCGAAAATTATAAATTGCAACTGAAACTGAAACCGACACCGACATGTAAAAAAGAAAAGTCATTCGAATGAAATTGTTTTCTCGAGCAACCGAAATCGCAAGCTATACCGACATGTTAAAGAGGAAAATCATCAGCACGTTGGCGACTATTCCTTGGCTTTTTCTATATATTTTGTTGTATTCAAATCAAACTAAAAATACCTAGTAATTCTAAATATTTTCTCTCTTTCTCTCCGTCATATTTAATTTTTTAATTTTGATGTTAAAATTTCTAAAATTTATTCTACAATTCTAAAGTTTTCTGTGGGTTAATGGCAAATTAGGAAATCTGCTGGGTGTTCTCATGACTCCTCTCGTTTTTATTTCACGTTTTTTTTTCCTTTCATCTCTCATCACTCTTTTATAAAATTCCTTAAACAGTCATACTCAAGAATTGTTCGAAATGTTTAATAAATTGCTTTATAACAAATACAACAACAACAAATACAACAACAAAAACAATAAGAACAACAACCAACAGTAGCAATAAAAACAAATCAAGTTTATTCTTAAGTTTATTAAATTGATCTAATTTTTCTGTTTCTTCTGTTTCTCTTTCTGTTGTTTTGTTTTTGTTTTGTTGTTGTTTTTGTTTCTTTTTTATCGCAATTATTTTTCTTAAAGTTGCAAGTCTTGCCTGCAGCTCATCATCTTTCTAAATGGAGTGCAAAAAGACACACTGAAATGGCTTGCAATCAGGCAGGAGTAGGGGAAAGGGAAGTCAAAAAGAAATGGGGTGGCAGGCAAGAAGGGTTTATTATGTGGCACCAGCAGTATTGAGGAGTAGTAGTTGTTGCTACTGCTGTTGTTGTTGTTGTATTTATTAGTTTATAATAGCTTTCAACAGCGCATGATGCGTTGTTAAGCAGCACACATATTTTAACATTTTCCTGGAGTCACTTAAAATTCCCTCCGTCATATCATTAATGTGTTGACTTTATTTAAAACTTTTTTCTTTTTTCTTTGATTTTGTTGCAGAAAGAAAAAAATCACAAAGAAGCTTGAAAAAAAAACAGAGAAACAAAAAACGTTAATGATTAATGAGCCAACAACTATAACAAGTTGTTGTATTTATAAATACTTGGTTAAATAGTTACGACGGGTTTTTTTCTTTCTTTCTCATTTTTTTTTCTTTTTTTTTTTCATTGCACATGTTGTGTGTTGCATGTGGCATGAATGAATGTTGCAAAAACAAAAATAAAGAAAAACATATTGTATCTGTTAACTGTAAGAAGAGAGCGCCATTTGTTGTCATCTGGCATCTGGTGTTTTATTTTCTTGTTGTTGTTGTTGTTGTTTTTGCTGCTGCAAAACGGCAATAACAACAAAATCATTGAACTTGATAACGAAAAACTGTCAATGCTGCACTTGCTTGTACGCGAGTATCTCTTTGAAAAACAATCGAATTCAATATGAAAAAAAAAATAAAAAAAATTAAAAAAAATGAAAAAAAAATTGAAATGAAATGAAATGAAGAATTGAAATGAAATAAAAACTCGTGTTGAGATTTGAAAGTTTTCTGATTTGTTTTTCGTATTTAATAACGTCGCTATTTATTTTAATATTTTTTTTATTTTATTTTTTATTTTTTATTTTTTTTACAATTTTGACAATCGTGACACGTTGACAGTGAGCTATTGATTTCAAAAGAGAATTTCCAAGTGTTTCAAAATGTACCGCGTTTACTTTTAGATTTGTTAAGCATTTTTAATAGAAAAAATTGCCATTTAAGAGGCATGGAATTAAATTACAGAATATTTAATGTGTTCTATCTAATCTATTTAAAAAAATATCGACAGACATCATTAGAACGCCATGGTTTGTTTTTTTTTTAACATTGACTTTCAAATATTTACACGATCATACACAGCAATGACGCACTTCTGGATTCTTAAAAAATTAACAAAAACCCAGTTTGCTTGGGTCAAATAGAATAGGATAGACTAGCAAAAGTCAGCTAATATTAACGTGGTTCGTTTTCCATAGAAGTGCTTTTCAATTGATGCCTATCTTGAAGGAATACCTATTAAAAATTGTCATATTTCCCAATAAATAGCCAAAATCTATCAAAAAATTTGAAAATATTTAAAATTAAAGTTTATTTGATAACTAACTAAACTTATCTAAAAAAAAGTTAGACATGATTGTTATGCTCTTTAAATTACGACTACGGCAGTTTTTGGCGGATTTTATCGAACGACATGTCAATCTTTTCACAACAAAATGCGTTTTTAGAACGTCTACATTTCCTTATATTTTCTCATTAAATTTTGTAATAGAGAATAGCAATCTATCAATACTTAAGTCATTCTATTCTATTGTGTAACGTTGGAATTTATTAGGAACTTATTTCCAAAACAAAGACAATTTCCGACTAATTGCACGAAAATATCGCACAAAATTTGATCGCATAGAAGGACTAGCAGTGCTTGGTATACGCAAGTTCAGTGCTTAAGTTCGAGAAATTGGTTTTATTATTGATGCGCCAAGACGTGAACGGGTTCGCACCCGCAATAACGAACGTTATCGTTCTCAAGAATTGAACATTTCACGCACCAGTTAACGTCGAAAAGATCTCGGTATGACGCATGACCATCCGTTTCGTTTTTGCTTCACTAGATGGACCAACGAAAAACGATGAAGTCGACTTTACACCAAAAAAAAAAAAAAAAAAAAAAAAAAAAAAAAAAAAAAAAAAAAAACGGTTGAAGTTCGGCGTCATCTTGACGGGTAGGTTCATAAGCAAAATTGCCGTCAATGCACCTATTACGAGTGACCGATCGCATCATGATAAGCAATTTTTTTTTTTTGTACCCGCTCTACATGGTATTGAAGTGAATAATGTTTGGTTTCAACAGGATGGTGAAACTTGCCACATTCCTCATGCCACAACCGATTTATTGCGTCAAACGTTTGATGGCCTTTAATTGACCGAAATGTTGATGTCAACTGGCCGCCAGTTTTATGCCGACAAATCAGAGACAATTCAGTATTTGAAAACCCACATTCGTGATGCCACTGACGAGTTACGAATCCATATACTTGAAAAAACGAACGAAAATTGGTCCGATCGAATGAGGTACTATGAGGCCAACCACGGCAGACATACATATGAAATAAAATTTTATTTCTAACCGGTGCAATTGTACTTCGGAATAAAAAAAATAAATAAATTTAGCAAAAATGTCAAATTGCTTTTGTTTTATTGCATTTTTTTTATTTAAACTTTGTGACCCACCCTTTATTTAGAAAATTGCTGGAACCATGAATTTTTGCTTGTTGAAATTGTTGAATGGCTCGATTCTAGAATACATTAACGGGATAAGTCGTTTTGACAACTAACTAAGCTGCCTGTCCCTGATCATATTGTAGGACTCTATATAGTTAGATATGCTGATATACGATAAGGACTTTTTTTGCATTAAGATGTACAAGAACCCTTACAGCAATCTGTATCGCACAACAATAGAAATTAAATCATATTGTAGCCAATGATTGAAACATAAAATTATTTACTATTTGATACAGGAAATGTTAATCATTTTTTATAGCTAGGTGGGGGGTGGTATTGATTTGAACATACTCAATTCATTTTTTATTTCATCATAAAACAAGACTTATGCAATCAAAAAATTAAAAGAAAAAAATTAAATTTAAAAATCGAAAATGTCTGCCATTTTTCAGTTGTCATATTTAATGATTAAATAATACAAAAATGTCTGAGATAAGACACTTTCAAATGCCAACAAATAATGCAGACTATAAATATGCCAAATCAGTCCAATTCAGTTCAGTTCAGTACATCTATGCCTCTGCAGACCCCCTGGCATGATGACAAAAACAAGAAATATAAAGTGAAAATATTTTCTTTTCAAAGAAAAATTTATTAAAATTTTGCGTAAAATTTTTCATTCATAATGCCAAAAAAGAAACAAAAAAAAACCCAGATGATGATGATGTTTCCTCATCATAAATGTAACACGTTCAAAAAGAAAACACAGAGACATTGTTAAGCATAACAAAATGAATATTAAGAAAAATTTTATTTAATAATATAATAAAAAAAAAACAAATTAAGAAATAATAAGAAAAAATTAAGAAAAAAAAATTTTTTAATTTAAAATTTTGTTAAAAACAACTGTTTGTTGATGGTGTGAATCATAAACACTCGCGAATAAAAATGAAAAAAAAAATTAAATTCAAAAAATTTTAAATGGCATATATTTATTTGTATTTGTTGTTGTTATGAAAATGAAAAATTTGTTTATGAATCATCATCGATTACAAAATATTCAAAATGTTCATTTGACAGGTACGAAAACATGACAAAAATTACAAAAAAAAAAATCTGTTTGCTGATCATGAGAATTTCAATTTTTTTTTTTTCAAATTGTAAATGATTGGCAAGATTAACCCATTAACAGTCACTAAAAAATATCGCACAAATAAAAGTGTCGTCTCAGTGAGTTATTAAAGATGAAAACTTATTCTTTTGGTTCTAACTTTTTCCAACCAGCTTTGGTTATCGCCAACATAGCTGATTAAGATAACCAACTTTACGAATCGGTCAATCGTTCATGTATTTCGCCTTTGTGGTAAGCATTTCGAGTAGTAGTTGGATAGGATCAATCTAAGCTGAAAAATTAAAATATCAAAAAAGTCAGGAACTGCGGACCTTGTACCCAACGATCGTTCTATATAAAGCCGGGCTATCATGGATAAGCTTTCTCCCAAAAGCTGATCACATATTAAACTGAAAGTTTATCCATGCTTCTCGTTAATATTAGCGGCTTAGTTAAGCAGTTAGAAAAAAGCACAAACCTCAAGGTAGCCTTCGTTCAGAAAAAGCCGTAAAAGATGTGATTCAAGAAAAAATCCACGGAAATCCTTTATTTTGTCATGCCTGGAAATTCGGTACTATCAATCAAAGGCTTGAGTTTAGTTAAAAGGGCGGTTCAGGATAACAAATTTGAAATCATTGAAGCTTGTCAGATGAAAACGTGAGAAGTTGAAATCGTAATGCAATTTGTTTATTGTAGGGGCAAATATAACACGATACAATATAATATGATCAGTTCGGTTGGTCAAACAACAGCTTGGAGCAACTCAAGGCTGTCGAATAAGAAGTTGTTTTTTCCGATAAGAATTGTATAATGTCTTCAAACCTAATAAGTCATTCCAACCATGTGTGTGAAGATAAATTTAAATTTAACTAGCAAAGACAAAAACCAACATTTTTAACAGAGCTAATGTTACAGTTAACAGACCAATGTTAAGTGGTTAACAGAAAAAAAAAAAGTAGTCCAGGAAGAAATGAGCCAAATATACGATTCTATTCCTTAAAAATTATGGCCATACGTTCCTGAGTGGAACAGCTACTCAAGCAATACGGACTGTCTTTAGAAAATTGAAAAACATAGACAAGAAGGCCTTCTTTGTTTGAACAATGTCTGGGTAGGATGACCGATATTGTGGAAAAATGGGACTTGCAATTTAATGTCGACTCCTAACGACAGATTTTTGAAAAGATTTTCATGGCAATTTTATTTACTCTCAGAGTTTTTGCCGAGGTGTCTGGGTTTGAATCACGACCTCACGTCTAATCAGACAACACATTGCCTACTAGAATGCAACGATTTTAACATCATAATTTACAGCTTAAGTACAATTTGTAAATGCTGCTCTAAAATTATTTATAAAACGATCACCAGAAAGTGAAATCTCATGAAAATCAAGCTAAAAATAGAAACTTTAAAAGAAAACTGTGTTCTAAAAATCTTCTGAGCGCAAAGGTTCAATACCAATTTATGAGAGCAGACGAAATGCTGTAGAAAACCTTACTACAAAGACTACACTCTACTAAAAAAAGAAGTTCTCATTTCTAGAAATTTTATTATGTTGAAATCTATAAAGTTATGAAATATCACAAGTTAATGCCGATCATCATTTCGATAACCTTTGAAACTCATATTCAGAGCAACAATTATTAATACAGTATGGGCAACAAGTTTTGACTTCATGCTGGTGGTGGTGGTGGTTATATAGTGACAATCCCACGACGTTGTAGCCTCACACTTGCCGCATAATTAAACATTAAAGTTTATGCGCTGAATGAATGCAACATTAAAATGTTGCACTTTGTAGTGCAAAAATATTCTTTTTTTCTTTTTTTTTGTTTTGTTTGTTTTATTTTGTGGTGAATCATTTAAAATTTTGTAAATTTTTATTTTTGTTGTCAGATTTTGAATAAAAATAAAAATTCAGCATATAAAGCTTAAGAAAATAAGAAAGACTGTAAAAATGTTTTTAATATGAAGTTTAGAAAATTGTTTACGGCAGAAAGAAAAACAAATGATAAAATACATTAGAAAGCGTTCACATTACCTGTAAAATAGCTTAGACCATCAATGAATGTCAAATGTTGGGAAAAACGGAAATTACAAAGCTTTGAAAGGCCTGTCGCTTTCCTATTGGTTAAGGTCAAGGCCCTCTTGTCGGTTGTATGTATCATCTCTTCGGATGAAACTCATTTTCATCTTGGTGTGTACGTTAATAAGCAAAATTGCAGTATTTGGGACTCAGAAAACTTACGCGTGAACTTATAGAAGCCAATGCCAACTTTACGAGTCAGCGTTTAGTGTTCAGTGTCAGTGTTATGGAGATGCGGCATCATTAGCCCATATTTCTTTGAAAGTAAGGACGGCTCAACCATTACGCTCAATGGAGACATCTAAGCGATTTTTTTTGTATCCGCTCTTCATGATATCGATGTAAACGATGTTTGGTTTCAACAGGATGGTGCAACTTGTCACACATCTGATGCCGCAATTGGTTTATTGTGTCCAACGTTTGATGACCGTTTAAGTAGTCACAATGGTAATGTCAATTGGCCACCAAGAAGCTGTGATTTGACACCGTTGGACAATTTTCTAAGGGACGCCGTTAAAGAAAAGTGTTATGCTGACAAACCAGAGAAAATTGAGCATTTGAAGGCCAACATTCGTAATGCCATTGCCGAGATATGACCCCATACACTTCAAAATTGACGCAATCAAATGTGGTACTGTAAGGCTAGCCACGGAAGCCATATGAAAGAAATAATATTTCACTTCTAAGTGGAACTATTGTATTTCAATAATAAAAAAAAAAAAAAAACCGCTTTTGTTGTAATGCATTTTTAAATTTAAACTGTTAGATGCTCCACCCTTTATTTGTGGAAGCTATGTATAGGAATGCTGAAAGGTTTCTGTTTTACATGAGACTTTCAATGATAATACTCTAGTGCAGCAGACTGAATTGGAGCATCTATGGACCTGTCAGAATATTGAAAATCCACGGCCAGTGTAAACGACTTTACTTTTATTATACACACATGTATGTAAATAATAATGACGTCTCGTGTCTTGTTTTATATTGTAATAGTTTTCCATGTTGCCTAATGAAGATGCAACAATAAAACGTCAAATTGTATGAATAGTAAAGCAAAGACTATTTGTATCATCGTCACTATAAACAACACTTTTTATGTGGCACTACACTACAAGTCATATAGCGGTAGCAACAACACCATTATCATACAATGTATCATTATTCATGCCACACACATAATGCAGTCACTAACTAGTGTGATATCGGTGTATAGTGCGATGGACTTTTTTGCTTCTATGGCTGTCGGTTTGTCTATCTGTCTGTCTGATAATTGGCTTGACCCAAATTTACATGATTGCACGAATATTGCTGGTGCTTCAACAATAATAATGCAACTGCTGCTACTGTTACTGACTGATGTTTATAATTTTTTTTTCCATTTTTTTTTGTCTATAAAATCATCGTGGCTATGATTACTTTTTATTTATTTTGATTTGTTAGAAAATTAAAAAGACAGATATTGTGCTGAGTTTTCCTGTAGAATGGCAGACACAAGCAATTTGTACTCACCCAGACTTGCACGACTATATGTTACCCTGCACTCTTTTCCATGGTAAATACTTAGATATTCCTTTAAAGTACAATCCCCAATACGTGAACATATTGAAAAATAAAACTTCAGATGCGTTAGGATGATGATATCAATCTCGGATGATGATATTGACCATCCTGTAAGAGATGCTTGAGAAAGGTGGAGATCGTGTACGTGATCCAGCAAGCTTTCTGCGCTTAGCATATACTGAATTTAAGAACCTTTAGTCTAATAGGTCAGCAATGAGGGTGAGAAATACTGTCACTTAATAGTAAAGACAACAGGGTGATCTCATATAAGAAAAATACCATCACAGAGGATTATAAAATTCCAGAAGTCAGCTGACCAATGGATTGAATTATTAAAGAAAACGAAAAGTCCGATTTAATTCGAGGCTCAATTGTAAATTACCAGAGAAGGAGAGTCCTTAGGACATTTTGTCACTATCTGGCATTTTGTTACCTGATATGTAGAATTCTTAGGCAACCAGAGTGTATTGGCAGAGTGTTCTGTATTGAATCTAATACTTCAGAAATTTTTGGAAATGATTGGAAAATACCAGCCAGAAATTATGATAAAATGATGGAATATATCTGTACTACACCTTATAGGTAATCAAGTAAGCAATTCTCTTTGGAACGGGAGTTAATTTAACCTAACCTAGGCAAAAATCAGGATTTAAGTCTGCTTTAAATCTGTTTATCTATACCATTGTGCAGTACTGGGTCTGTGAATGGTAATGGACATGTGGTTCTAGTTCCCAATTCTGATTAACCTATCACGAATATCTTGGCAAACTTGTTACCTCAACTCAGAGTGGCAGAAACTCATTTGAATATCGATCAGACAAACTTGATATTGCAACACGGCGAGACGGAAGATCTGTTGCACAATCTTTTTCGAAATGATGTACTTTTGAGAGTTGTCGATGGAACAAATTTTGGAAATTCCATATTTTGGAGAAATCATTTGAAGCATTGTCTTTTAGAGACGTACTTTACAAAATAAACTGTCCAACAAGGCCATGTAAACTGTAGAAAGTGCGATGTTTTAGTTTATATACTAAGCTTTGAAGATCAACCCAACTAACGAAAAGAAGTACGGTTTCAGTGAATTTCTTTAATTGTACAGGGTATCGGAACAAAAAAAAAAACAAGTTAAAACGATTTTAATCGGCAAATCTTAAACTCGAATAGATGATCACTCAATAGAGGGATATGTGACATAAATTACGAAGAGGTTTTATTATTTGGGGATACTATTTAAAAGAAAGTACTATTTGCTCTCAAGCAAAAACAGCCTAATCACACAAGTCATTTTAGTTTATTGTGCAACCATAATACTCTACTAATAAAATTGAATTTTTACGTGTGATGCTCCTTGCTGTAAGTCATGTTGACAAAGCGCAATGAAGCCCCGATACATTTATACTAAAAAGTTAATATTTCCGAATGTACCATTTGCGAGTTAGGCTTAGACCGCAGACTTATGCTAGGATTAAAAAAAAAAAAATTGTGAGCGGATGCTTAGTTTTTTGTAAAATTTGGAATCTCTGGCCGTCCAAAAATGACTTCGAAAATATTGTTCCTAATATCTCAAATATTCACCAGTTCACCAATCTGGTCACCATCACAGCCTATACTGTAAAAAGACTCACGTTTATGATTTATAATAAATACTGGCATGAACATGCCATAGTCTATAGGTAGTCTGTTGGTTTATTAAGCGTAGGGCACTGTTGGAACCACAGTCAAATATGTCCAACAAACAAAATTTAAAATAAATTTTTTCTTCTGTTTTGTCAGCCGATTTCGGGCAGAAACTCAGAGAGTAAAAATAAATAATAATTTGCCAGAGAGGAAAGTTTCTTAAAAATCTGTCGCTCGAATCGACTTTGAACTGTAGGTCCCGCAACTCGTGTATAAAATTAACACCGCAATATAAGTGGTATGAGAAGCTAGCGTAATCCTTACTAAAGGCTCTAACTACCACTAACGTATGCATCTAGAGGCACTCAACCGAAAGTGAATCTCATCTGAACAATTTGGAAGCATTAAGAGACATTTCCATTATATGTACTGAACTTTTAAGAAGCCAAGAATGGTGACAGAGGCCATGGAAAGTAAATTTTTTTATACTAACGTTTAAGGGTTAGAGAATTTGTGGAGTTTTGAAAATCATGGCCAAGAACTACTTATAGGTCCTATAACGGGTAACCATGGTTATAGAGGTTTTCAAAAAAGCTTTTTTGTTAAGAAGGACGACGAACTACCATCTATGCTAGTGTACTGAGGCTTAAAAAGAACGCAATCTCAAATATTGTGCATAACACTTCATTTACAATCTCTTGTATTTGGTTAACATGACCTTGTATAGCCCTAAGCGTGTTATCAATATTTGCTTATACTTTTGCCAATATCTTACCCCCTGACGGATTTTCTATTAAAAACAAAAACAAAAAAATGAAAACTAATGGAAATTTAATACAAAAAAAAACAAAAACAAATAAAAAAATAAAATTAAATGAAGCTTAACATCTGTAGGTGGTTATTGAAAAAACGTTAACGTTTAGCATAAAAAAAAAACTGACACTTTCAACGTTGTTTGGCGCTGTTTTTATCTTTGAAAAATAGACATCAAAGTAAGTTTTTCTCTTATAGCAATAAAACAAATGATTTGGAAGAAGAAAAAAATATGGAAAACGATGAAAGGTAAATGATACTGGCTGTCGTTGATGGTTGAACGAATTTTACAATAGAAAATATTAAGAAAACATTAGGAAAACATTTAATAAAGAGAGTACCGCACAGCATATGCAGCACATTTAAACTGCAATTCGATGATCGATGGAATTTAATTTTTTTTTTCTTCTTTTTTTTTAATTAAAATATCACTTGTATTACACAAAAACAAAATATAAAAAAAAGAAAAATAGAAAAAAAAACGCTACAGTATCATATGCCAACTTTTGTTGTGGACAGACACTATTGAGCAGTAATGACCCTGTGGCCAGAGCCAATGTTTTGTTAAAATGAAGCTACGATATTGGAATATTTTAATTATTTTTCTTTTTTTTTTATAAATTCAGTCTCTATTTTGTAGGCAATTTTCTGGAATTTTAAATACGTATTCATAGAGATTATGTCATCTATTAAATGTGCTTCAGTGGTCAATATTTTCTCATCGTTTCGAACACAATGATCACACAATGATTATTGTTGTGGATGACGTGTGTTATGATTATTTAATCTTCTTACGAAAACCACAATCCTATAGGCAGACCAAACGCAGTTGTAAACCAAAACGAAACGCAAATATGTTGCGACACTATGCCAAGGCATTATTTGTAGTCCAGTCAAGTTAGTCACATCAGAGTCTGTGTGAATATTTTCTGGTTGACTTTGGTTGACTGATTGCTTTGCCTTTTACTGGCTGTATACTGCCAAACTGGCTTACTAGCTGGCTCTGTACACGAGTATACTAACTACTTGGCTGAGTGCCTGGCTTCAAGTGATTGATATTGATGTGGTCTGTTGTCTCTGTGTATGTCTGTTCTTCTATCAAAGGTCTGCTCTGCTCTGGTATATTTTTTCAATTGCATTTGTTTTGCATTCTTTCTTTTTCTTCTTATTTTTTTTCTATTTTTCACTACAGTTTCCATCTTTATATTCTCAGCCATACATAAACAAACATTTGCAAAAGAAACCACACTTAAGACTTGTTAAAACCACATAATTTACCTTCAACGTCATTATTCCCCCCTTCAAGCTGAAAGTATTTTCGAACAACATCATTATTAACATCATCAACAACATCATTATCATCAATATGAAATGCTCATCAACATTTTTGTACTGCATTCCAGAGCAACCAATTGCTCTGCTCTGCTCTGCTCCATTCTGTTCTTCTCTGTTTCTGCCATCAAAAGCTATCGAAACGAAAATATTTTGAAAAAAAAAGAGAAGGAAAATGCAAAACATTTTTCATCACGTTTGTGTAAAGAAAAAGCAGAGAAGAAAAATGTTAAGAAACAATTGGCTTGAAACGACTTAAGGCTACCGTACACCTTAAAATGAAAGTGAAAAATTTAAGAGAATAAAAATGTTCCGATTTCCATGCTTCACATACGTGTTCCGATTTCCATGCTTCACATACGTGTAGTAGAATTAACTGCACGTTTGTATTCAATGTCGTCAGTTTTCTCAGAAGGATAGAGTTTATGAGATCACATGATACATAGATCACATAGAAGCCGTACCTTATTGACGACATCCACCGTTTAATATTGGTCTTCACTGATTACACGACTAAGGCAGAGTGGGAGTTTGGTTTTCATGTCCAAATAATGCAAGTATAATGACGTAGAAGGAATGTAGACATTAAATTATCTATCGTTGGATTAGTAACGCTTTTCTATTTGAGCAGTAGATAGTTAGTATGCTTTCTAAGATTTGATTCTAAGGACAGCTCATGGTTGTACATCCTGCTTACCTCTCCTAAAGTAGTGCAATATGATACAATTAAGACGCGTATTTGAACTCTTTCATTCTTCTTTCATATCAATATCGGGACAATCCAGTCACACGAACTACATAGGCGACTCTTCCATTTATTTTCTTATGGGCTAGATAACTATTTTAGCTTGAGTGAATGACAATCACCTCGAAGAAAACCCATACAATCTTCATCTTATTGCCCATAATAACGAGCAAGGAAATGTTTCCCTTTATAGACTGATATGGCTGGTCAAAAATTCTCTCTTCTTCATGCTATATTCAAGCAGTATTGTGGATTATTTCCCAAATTACAATAAATTTTATTTTTCCTTTTTACTAAAGGTGATTAAAGTCTGCAGAACGTTATCGAATTATCTCAAATATACAACTTATATCAACATAATAAAATCAATAATTTATAAATATTATTATTTTTAAGTTCTTAACTTTTCATTAATCGATCATTTTTATTTCAAAACTTTTATCGATTTATCGAAAAAAGTTTTAGATTATTACACAAATATTTGGCAAATTATCAATATGCGATAAGTATTCTCTATAAATACAATATATTATCATTACTTTAATAAGTTGGCAGTTATCGATAACTTTTCATCAATTTTCAATAAATTTTATAGGAAAAATCGTGGCTGCGTATATATTTTTTTATAAAAAGTCGTGTGAAAAATTCATGTTTAAAAATTTCGTGTTTACAGTTATCGATTTTTAAAACTTATTGTTATAAAAAGGAATATTTTTCAAATAGTACTTTTTGATTTTCTTAAAGAAAAATAATTTCATTAAATTTTCTATGAAAATAAAAATTACCAATCTTTAGATAAAAATTCTAAGTATCGATAAATAGATATTTAGGAAAAATGTGAGTTCTCGAAAAATATTTAGAAAAAATTTTAAGCTTCAGTTCATTTGAAGTGGAAAATCTTATGTCTGCTTAATTTTTTCATTAATTGCAAAATTTAAATTGGAATTTTCAAGTTATCGACAAAAAAAATTTATCGATATTTTAAAAGATAATTTTTCTCTATTTTAGAAAAAAAAAACTTCTTGAAAAATATTACCGATATTCTGATATATAATGCAATCAGAGGGTAACCTAAATTCAATAAGTTTGGTAATGATCGATAACTTTTCATAGTGAGTATTAATTTAAAAACAAAGTTGTGCCAAACATCATTATTCTAGTTAAGCTTATGTGTATAAATCTAGAATTTATAATCAAATATGTGATGTCTGTGAAATATTTATCGATATTCTAAAGAATATTCGATAAATTTTTTTATTACAATTCTTAGCATAAATACAAAATGTCTTGGTGTAGGTTATCGACAAAACAACAAAACTAAAATGTATTTCTAAGTGGCATACGCGCCATATTTCTTTCATTACTCTGTATTACCCATGCCAATACATCACTCATTCAAAATCTGAAAAAAAAAATTTCGCGTAAATTCTTAAATATTCGCTTTTAAGTTTTAGTTTATCTATAAAGTATGTTCGTTTCTCTGTTTTTTTTTTCTTCCTCTTCTACTCCCTCAGTTATTTTCCTTCAATTTTGAATGGCTTTATAAAAACGAAAGAAAGAAAAAATCTCTGAGAAAGATTGAAGGTGTGCAAAGAATATTTCTATCATCATTATGTATATGGGGAGCGTATGGATACCTGATGATTTTTATAAAAGAGAAAATGTTTAATAGAGTCTAAGAAAAACAGATTTCAATAAAAAAAAACAAACAAGATAAACAAAGAAATCTACAGCAAAAAAAAAATAGTAAAGTAAACCATAGAAAAACAGAGCATTTTTTAAAGTCCATATTTTTGCCAGAAAATGAAGAAGAAAATTTTTCATGTCATGTTTGCTTTTCAAAAGAATCTTTTTCTTCTACTTCTTCTTCTTCTTTTTTACTTTGATTTAAAATGACGCCATAATGGCGCGTAAATAGTATTGCCAACATTTTTTTAGACTCAATATTGTTGTTGTTGTTGTTTGTGTTGTTTTATCATTGACAGCAACTGTCATAAATTAAAAGTTGAAAAAGAATATTTCACTTCTGGCTTTATTGCTATTGCTATTGCTATTGCTATTGTATGCATTGCAGAGTCTTAAGATTTTTATTTAAATTATTAGCTGTTCTGTAAATGCATTTTCTTCATGGATTTTGTTTAAATAATTTCTTTATTCTTTAATTTTTATATTTTTTGGTTGAAAAGTTTAAATATTTATTTTTTTATATTCTGCTTGTCACTTATCTGTTGTTGTCTCTTTGTCCTTTAAAGTGTATTTCTTGTTATTTGCCCGCGCTAATTAAAATGTTAAATAAATAAATAAAAAATAAAAAAGGCAATAAAACGTATGCCTCTCCCTGATAGCCATCTTTTTGAATCTTTGTCTTCCTGCTTGATGGCATTCTTTAATTTTTTTTTAGATTTCTTTTATGATAGTGCATGCACCAAATGTCAATGATCCTTAAAACGATTTCTCAATGAAATACAGTGAACCTTAGTGTATATCATGCGGCTATAAGTGAGATAACAAATAATTGCTTAGCTCAATAAATAGCGGGTGGCAAGTGAGACAGAATCTCCCCAGGCACCATTTTCTGTACAGTTTTTTAACTGATTTAGCATTTTGGCAACTATCAGTTGCAAGTCCACAAACAATTGATTTTGAATAATCGTATCATAATGAAACCATATTTCATTGCCAGTAACTGTTTTTACATAAAAGTTATGGCATTGCAACAGTACTTTGAAAAAACAAACAATTATTCTCTCATTGCTTAAAGGAGACAACAAATCTCAAATACTGATTTGTCATCAAAATCAATGATAGATTTTTAGAATTTTTATATTCAGGCTTCTGTTGGCTATGGGCGGGTTTCAATTCCACTTTTTACGAAAGTATATGAAGAAAGTGTAAAATTCGATTTTTTCACCAAAAAAAAAAAAAAATTTTTTTTCTTTTTTGATTTTTAAGTAAAAAATCGAAAAAAAAAATTTTTCTAGTAAAAAATCAAAGAGCATACCAAAATACGACTAACCTTTTAATCTGTCAAAAAACAAACTGTCAATCCAAAATGGCAAAATGGCTGATACTGTCAACATGTGTAACAGACAAGTGTACCAACATAACAGAAGAAAAAAAAATGCGAAAACCGAACATATGTAACTCGCGAAATTTGAAAATAACGGTTATTTTTTGATCACATCTCGTATGTAAATAAGTTTAAGAACGAACACCATTGGAGATCTAAAAAATTCACTAGAAGTAGAGCAATAAAGCTTGCAGTATTTATGCCTAAACTATTACAGGCTTTAGGAAATTAACCGGGGATTCCCCAAATATAATATAGAATCAATGTTTAACGTTGATATTTCAAATAAAATATAAATTATACGTTATCCACTGACTACTTTGTTTGCCTTAATAATAAAAATAAAGAAAATAATACGTTTCTATTTTAAATATTTTGTTTATGATTAAATTAAAGAGAATATTTGGCTGATTTTATCTTTCTCTGGCCGTTAAAGTATCAGTAAAATAAATAACGAATAAAAGTTTTAGAATTTCCTTGAGAGTGTAAAGCTGGATTCACCCATGGTTTCGGACAAAATTTTTGTTCTGAAACAATTTTGGTTTTTTGAGAGTTTGTTCTGAAACGATTCACCCACTTCGAACAATTGTTCCGGAAAAACAAGGCTACCATATGAATTATGTTTGTAAACCGACGTGTTAGTTTACTATTAGGCAGCACAGTGTCATTCTATCTTTAATATTTTTTAATTATTTTATATTTTTTAATAATAATGAACACAACATTAACCACCGAGTATCACATTAACCACCCAATAAAACATTAATAAACAAAGTGAAATAAATACTTTTTATTTTATGATACATACAATATGTATATATATATATAATATAATGTGGCAGCTCAGTTTAATTTTGCGTATAAAATTGAAGTATCTGGCAGCACTGTTCAATTGTTTCAGAACAAAAATTAAAATTAAATCATTTCAAGCTGAAATTGTTCCGAAACAAAATTTACTCCTTTCCTCTCTCTCTCTCAAAAAGAGAAACGTCAAACTCCATATAAAAAAAATGTTTCAGAACAAAAATTTTGTCCCGAAACATGGGTGAATCCAGCTTAATTAGCACTAACCCAGTCTGGTAAATCTGGCTATAAGCCTATTTAAAACATTCTACATAAATCAAACCTAGATGTCAGACCAATAAAATATTGTAACACATCTCGCTACAAATCTAAAATTTAATTTCATTCCTTAAAATCTTTAATTAATGATGAATTTAATTTAATTTTTTTTTAATTTTTTATAAGTTCTTCCCTCTGAAATATTGTGATTCGATTAAAAAGATATCGTTGCTATAATTAAAGTGCCATAAATGGATTTTGTAATAGACAATCAATTGTGCTGTGTTTTCACGACGCTGAATCAAAAACCTTGAAATTCACTCACAATCTCTGACTAAAGATTAAATAAAAATACAAAGCAAAACAAAAACAACAAACAAAAAAACAAAAAATGATGTGTAAACATAAATTTAGAAGAAAAAAAAAATTATTTTACAAAAATCGATTACGATATGAATCATTTATAAAATCTTATTAAAAAAAAAAGAGAGAAAAAAATTTTAAAAATATTAAAGGAACCCAAGGTGACAATTTCATTTTTAATTGTGCGGAATCAAACACTCATTCTCTCTTACAAAAAATATTCACTAAGAATTAAAATAAAATAGGAAATGATTCGTTCTGATCGTAATACATCTCTGGAACAAATAAAAAATTTGTTCCGATCGCAATGGATTTACAGCAACGGACAAATAAACTTATTTTGGCCAAAATAAAAAACTGATTTCTTATATAGAAGCACTTCTAAATGAGATACCAAGCCGTTCTTATTTGTTACATGCTGGCGGACAGAGAAAGTTATCTAAATGAAGACAGACTACACTCTGTGTCGGTATCCAGCTAATGGTTAGAGTTTCACTATTAACGCTTAATATTGACTAGGATTGTGTACTATGGCTTTTGCTCCTGCACTATACTCATACGATTTCTGATATACTGACCAATTGTGACGATTACGATTGTTGCAAGGATATAGTACGACGAAAAGGAGAATAAAAGAAGCTTGTTCATAAATATTTTAGACAAATTTATCGATCTAGCGTCATGGAATTTTGTGGTTTAATTATAACTCATAATTCATGTACACATATGTACGTACACATATTTGTACGATAGGTATATGCGCACATAATTGTTCACTACAACCCTTTAGTCAGAATTATAGCCTAGTTTCTCGCACCACTTATGTTGTGTGTTTTAATTTTATCGAAAAACTGGCGGTACCTACAGTTTAAAGTCGACTCCGAACAACAGATTTTTTTTTTTTTTTTAATTTAATTACTCACAGAGATTTTGTCAGACATCTACTGAGGGTTAGTCGCCGAAGAAATATTTTTTTAAAATAACGTTTAGTTTGACCTGAGGGTTTGAACCGTGGCCTGGTGTCTAATAAGCCAACACACGACCTACTAGACTACGGCGACTTCATGTACGCGTTTGGGTAATCAAATTATCGTAGAAAATTCCTAGGGGGGTGGAAAACCGTAAAAACAACTCCTTTTGTGTTTCGAAGTTGAAGAAGACTATGAAAGGTCGTCAGTTTAGTAATTGTTGGCATTATTGTTGAGACAGTGAAGACAAATTTAACTCAGCAGTCTTATACCTATGTATGTACTGGATATACATGCATACGTGTATCAATCAAAGTAATGGCAATATGCGGACATGAGTGTGAAACATAGCCATACTTAAACCAAAACAACTAAATATTTAAATCGTGTTTCGTACAACACCTACAACCCCTTCTTTATCGCATTCAGTTGATAATATTATTTTTCATATCGAGGCTATAAACCTTTTTGTATACATGCATTCCATATGTACATAATTGGTCATTATAACTCTTCTGTGAGGATTACGGCCTAGCTTCTCACACCACTTATATTATGTTCTGTGTGTGTTAACTTTATACATGAGTGGCAGGACCTACAGTTTAAAGTCAACTACGAGCAACAGATTTGTGAGAAACTTTTCATGGCGATTTTATTTACTCTCAGAGTTTTGACGAGAAATCTACAGTGGAAGTCGCCGAAAACCCAATTTTTCATATTTCGTTTAGTTGAAGATGTCTGGCCTCACGTCTAATATACCAATACACTACCTACTATACTAAAGCAACTTCAAAGGGCAGTATCGCAGTATAGGAAATAAAGTTAAAAAACTTTTTTCATTTCTGTTCAAATTAAGCCTCCGAAAGAGATCGAACGTGTATGTCGATTGTGAAGTCCGCAGAAGCCATTTTTTGTTTATTGCACCAACGTTTAGTTATCTATTGGTACTAGTATTAAAGAAATATTGCTTGAAAAGCCATAAAAGCAAAACTTGTCCGAGAGAACATGGGTTATGAAACTTATGATGCGCTATTAATTCGAATACCAGTACAGCACCATCTACATACACTTAATTGTCTTCTATTGAAATTAATGGTGAACGGAATACCAGCTTGTAGTATAAAATACTTAATCTCTAGCCTAAACGGTTTTTAAAAAAAAAAACTTAATCGTTTAATATTTAAGGCCCATAAACATTAATCCCTCTTTTGATCCGCTCAACTGGCAACTATTTTTATTATACGATGTGAGAACATAAGACGTTTGTTACTTTATATCAAAAGAAAACACATTTTAACACATGGACATGCTATACGCTAAGAAGAATAAATTTTAATTTCAGATAAGTTTTGAACATTAGCATAAACGCTATGCAGTTCGAAAGAAATCTGTATTCTAAACAGATATAGTTTCAGTACCTTCTAAAAAGTACTTTTTAGGCTAGCGAGGAAACCTATAAGAAATTATTTTATTTCTTATAAAAAGAAATGAAAAAAATTAAATATAATAATATAAAAATAATAATAACAATAATAATATAATATAATAATATATAATAATAATAATAATGAATAATTATACTTATGGTTTCCATGACCTTCATAGTTATATGTGTGTCAGAGCTGGCAGTTACATTACATACCTAAAAAAGAAAATGCAAAAACAAAACAAAAACAATTTTATTAGAAATATTAATTTTTGTTTATTTAATAGGAAATTTAATTGATAATACGATAAACATTTCTGGAGAATTTTAACAATTAAATTCCCCCCGTTTGCTGTTTCAGTAAAATTTAACGTCAATTAAAAAAAAACAAAAAATCAAATTCCTAGAAATTCTATTAGCGACAGACGGACAGAGAAAGAGAAAAAGCTGACATAAAAAAAAAAATAATTTATGAATTTTTATTGCAAATTGAATTCGTTTTTGTTTTTTTTTTTTTTTTTTTTAAAAAATTTTTTTTTTTTTTTTTTTTTGTCTCAATTTGCAGAAGATATCAGGCATTTTTAAACTTCAATTCACTTGTTGCTGAAATCCTCACCAAAACACTTTTTAAATTCTTGGGGAAAAAAAAATCAATTTCAAATGAAAGAATTTTTTTTTTATTGTGTCCACCAAACCGACCATACAACCAACCAACCGAGCACCACGAACCAATAAATTTATCATTTTTAATGTGTACAGATGTCAACATTTATTAGAGTGTGGTTAAAACGGCTGATGTCGATGTCAGAGCGACAAGCTCACCGCAATAATGATGCAGATGATGATGATAACGAAGAAGAAATTGAAAAAGGAAAGAAAAAAATCCAAACAACTGGCCTTGGAAATAATAAAAATTATTTGAAATTTAAAAGAAGGAATTCACTAAATCTAATCTAAATCTGATCTAATAATTGATTTAAGAATAACCGACTGACTGACGGATACATACACTTGATGCGATGTTGTATAGAGTTCCAAAAAAGCAGATTTTTTGGAAAATTTCCATTTTTGTGAAAAAAGGGGGGAAAACTCGGTGACCCAAATGAATGGAGATAAAAATAGAACGCATTCAAACACATTTGCGCTCGCTTTGGAAACGTTTATTGCACGTAGATAATTGGAGCCGTTTTAGAACGTTTTACACAACAAATAGGAATACATTTGTATTTTGGTACCTTTATCGAGAGTACTACTGACTTAGTACTTTTGTCTTAAAGTACTTTTGACTTATAAAGTAACAGAAAATAGTGCAAATACCTACTGAAAAATTATAATGAACTCACGAAACGGTGAATATCCAGGAACGTGAACACTTTTCTTTCCTTGACTATTCTGAAGCGTGAGCAAAAGTTGAAAGTTCTAAAATTTGAATTTAAATTTTTAAAGAATTTTTTATTTATATTCACTCACGATAAGGATGACTAAGATGTCAGAGAACAATCGGAAACGTGAACAAAATCGAAATTATGTACACACTTTTACAAAAATTAGTTCACGTTTCTGTGAGTTCATATGCATACATTGTTGGCCATTACAACCCTTCAGTCAGGATTACGGCGGTCTAGCTTCTCACACCAATTATGTTGTGCGTTTTAATTTTATATATGACTGGCTAGACCTACAGTTTAAAGTCGACTCCGAACGACAAAGTTTTGAACAACTTTTCATGGAAATTTTATTTACTATGCTGAGAGGAGGTCACCGATGAAATATTTCCCCATATTTTCATTATATTGGAGATGACTGACCATTTATGACCTAATAAGCCAACACTTTAGTTATTTGATAACTTTCTGAGATTTAATACGAATGGAGAAAGATAATAAGAGTGATACGAAATTAAATTTGGTGGAATATTCCCTCCATCTTAAAAGAAAAAAACAGTCCCTTATGTTGGTACTTTTTAAAGCCGATTTTTTAAATGACTTTCATGGCACTTTTTTCCTATTGAATTTTTTATTTTTGTATTTAAAAAAAGTACTTAAAAGAGGGAAAGGATCACGTCCAGCAAAATTAATTTCATTACAATTTTCCGTTTAACAATAAGATTATAAATCATCCTGAAGTATAAGATCTAAATTAGTATAGAATTCCGACCCATTATAGTACCACAATTAATATTTAACCCGACAAACATCCCCTATGAAAAATGCACCCAACTCCAGAACAAATTTTACTGTTCAAAGACGATAGGAAATAAGAAACCAAGAAGCTTTAGCTCTTCATGGCAAGAAATGAGCATTGGCACATGAGGTGAAGACAGTTCCTTCCTCCTTCTCAAAGCCAACTCCATCAACAGAGAACAGAGCTCTTTGAGAACAGATTTAATACGATGGATAGCCTTGTGACTTAAGGATAGAACATAGTCAGCTCTCTTTTAATTCAGACCAATCTAGCAGAGAGTGAAATAACTGCTAGTAGCAAAAAAGGAGCCTTAAAAGGAGCCGAAAAAAACCCAGATTAAATAAGGCAATCGGAATGTTTTGTGCCAGAGCTGGATCTTCTTCTAAAAGTACTATTCAGAAACTCACTTTATCAAAATGAGCGTTAAAAGAAAAATACTTTTTTTCACCCTATTTGGTACGTTTCAGATAAATGTGTGTTACTTTTTAAAAAGTACTAATTTGAAGCTTTTAAATATTATCAAGTTTAGAATTGGAACAACAAAAAGCTTTCCTGATTATTTTGTTACTCTTTTGACATTTTTCGTCAAGGATTAAATAATTCTTGTGCAGGGACCTGCTCTATGAATTCCAATACAATAGGTTCACTGTATTAAGTCTCCCATATTTCTCCCTTTTGGGATTAAATACAAATTCTTTCTTTCAATTCTTTTAGTGCTCTGTCTGTTAAAAGTCATTAAGAAATCTTTGGCCGGCGGGATCAAATTCTTGTTAAAGACATGAGCTAATGTTGTGGCGTCTCAATATGATGTCATATTTTCTCATTCCAAACACAATTAAATTGTTTTAAAAACAGAAGAAGAAGAAGAAGAAAAATGGAAAAATAAGCAGCAGAGGAAAATTTCCTAAGACACAGAGATGGACACACACAAATTGCTTGGCATGCAAGTGAGTTACTGAGTGAGTGAGTGAGTCAGTGAGTGTAGAGAAGTGAATGTGGAAATGAAGTCACAAGTAATTTGTTGTTGTTTCATGATTCTGAAGTTCAAGTTTAAGTTTTTCTATAATGTTGGCATAACATGCAAAAGTGACAACAACAACAACAACAGCAACAAAGACGAAAAACTTCTATTTTTACTATACACGCTTAAGAGCAGCAGCAGCAGCAACAATAACAACAACAACAACAATAAAAAAATAAACGTACGTTATTTAAGAAAAAGCCATTAACAAAATTACTTCGCGTTGCATGCCGCAAGTGGAAAGTCTCTAAAAATAAGTGGCATTTCCATTTATTTTTAAGCCAACCGCTGGCTGGCTGAGCTGACTGGCTGGAAGTTGGCACTTGATGTTCGTTTGCAAAGGTCAAGTTCATGACAATGTGACTAAAAAGCAAAAACATTGTTGTAGGCAACATACACATGCAGCGGCAACAACAATGTTGCAATCATATTTTGAATTTAAATGCAACAACAAAATAATATCGCGTATAATTACAGAGACAGACACAATTGCGATTGTTGTTGGTTAAAAAGTGGAAATTCAACTCTAAGCGCCATTATATTTGCAACACTATTACCGTTGCATTGTTGCTGCTGCTGTTGCATATAGGAAATCCAATACACAAAAATCTACACACACACACAAACACACACACATACAGTTGAATAAACANAAAAAAAAAAAAGAATAAACAGTGCTGTTGGCGAATCTCTGAAATGTTTGTATGCAAGCATTTAACTCCACATACGAACACATACACATACAACTAAATGATGCATGCCACATACCAGTACATATGTATATGTTGCACAAACACTTCAACTCGTATTCAAAAGCGCAATAGTGTTGAGCTGGCAAATACCATATTTACGGATTTCCATTATTTAGACGACCAGGTGTAATGGCAGAAATATTAAAATACTGCAAATGGGAAGGTACTCTAAGTGGAATATATAAGGGAAAAAATATTTTTTGCAATTGAATCAGAGCCACTACATTCATCATAGTTGGCTTTGAATTTTTTGTTGTCACATAACGTTAATCGATTGAAGTCTTTGATGATAGCGTATCACATTTACAATGACGTTATGAATGAAAGGGGAAAATTGCTGAGAACGTCGTGAAATCGACAACTAAACTTTTACTAAGGGAAACCATATTTTTGACAGCACTTTGATTGATGTAATGTACAGTTGTGACCACACGTGCACCACTTTCAATCTCTATTTAAATTTCTAGATAATCTTGTCAATTCCCTACATGATCATAATCACCCCG